>VDFB02347222.1:0-12023 GCA_007258455.2 Sequoia sempervirens
TTGTTTTTACGTTTTTTTTTGGTTTTTTGATGTTTTTGTGTATAAAGGTAAAATGTGATTTTGAAAGCAAAATAATATAAAATCTCTAACCAATACAATAAACTCAGATCTAACATTAAAAGACTCAGAGAACCATAGCTACTGATTGTATTATCGTTTCACAGCTATTACAATGAAAGATGGTCTGACATGCAGGCAAAGTTAAGACAAAATATTAATCAAAAACCTGATTTGCAGCAACTGAAATGGTACGGCTGTGATAGAAAACCCTTTCTCCCTCCGTGAATTGATCCAGAATGATGCCAGATGTAAATACACCCCTGTTGGCCAAGACAGAGTGCTAAGATGTGAAGTGCTTTTCCCAAGGTGAAAAGTACGGCCTAGTACAAGGCAATACGGCCCAGCAACAGCCTGGTACGGCTCAGCAACAGCAAGTACAAATCTTTATGGATCTTAAGAATGATGTCTGATACTTGGAAAATGGACGCCAATCCTATAGACCCCTTTCCGGATGATTTCCTGACCAAAACCCTGAAGATATAAATCTCTGTGAAGCTCTATGACAACTTCTGAATGAAACTATCCCTCTGACTGGCAATAAATCAGCTGATATTTCACAGCCTCTGAATCGCACACACTGAAGATTGCACGTTCTCCAATGCAAGTTGAAAACTGGAACCCTTGGCTCTGTTCTCAGAAGAAAGACTCAGCAAAAATTCGACTTCAATCATAATGAGATCCAATCCCAATGAAAACCCTTATATCTCCTCAAAAGTTTGACTTTTCTCAATTAGGTTTCATTTAAATAAATTCGAACTTTTCTTTTTAATATTTCAATAGTTTTCAATCTCATTTTTAATTATAAATTATAATTAAAAATGGCCCCTTCAATGATGGTCGACCCCTTGAGATAAAACACTTAAGTTATAATATTAAAATATTATAGCTTTATAATATAAGCTCCGACAATTAATATTTTAATTAATCAATTAAAATATTAATATCTCCCTCAAAATATGTCTGATTCACAAACCGTCTGAAGTTGGCGAAGAAGTGAGTGATTCTGCACATGAACAAACCATATTGCTAAAAATAGTAGGGGTGCCTCGCTGAGTGCCAAATACTGCTAAAAATAGCAACTCAGGCAAATGGTGTCCGAATGAGCCCGAACGAAAGCCAACTGGTAAAATTTTGACAACCGAAGCCGAGCCAAGCTCCATCAAGACCCTCTATCCATCCTATCAGCCTACGAGGGTCGCATAATAGGCTAATCATAAGCTCTAAGAGATGTCAACTGGAAGGGGACATGACAACCACATAGGCAACTCATTTCTAAAGCACAAATTAATTGTTTCCTTCAGCAAACACCATAGGGCAATGTACCTTTAATCAATTTTGCTTGTTTTATTCTCAGATAAGATTCACATTGGTGAATCAAGTACAAGATATTTATGCTAATTACATCAGCGATATCAAGGTCTTCACTGTGAAATCAAACCAGTGAGATATGGTCCCTACACCATGCCTCGCTGCAAGTCTGAACAAGGTTTTCCTAGATCTATCATACTTGAGCATGCATCTGGGGAATCAACAGATTTACCTTTAAGTTGTACCCAGTGTCTCTGCTTGAGCCCTCACATTCCAACGCCATAAGATTTAGATCTTATGCATTTCAGTCCAACAGAGAAGGATCAACATATTGAAACCACCACTACATGCACTTGTCGTGGCAGTGATCAATTGTTTTGAGTAGTGGAGGGGGCAACCTACAGAGCAAGCTAACTAATGTACTCTTCACCAGATCCAAGCCTCTTTTCAATGCTCTGCATCTCTTAGAAATGACAAAAGCACAATTATTTTCTTGATTTGATATAAGGATTGTTTCTAATTGGTTGTCATAACCATTAAAGTCAAATGTCTAAATCCACAAGAAATTTCCTAATAAAAATTAAAATATATTTTAAAATAAAATTTGAGTAAATCCAAGCAATCAACATTTAGTGAAATTTGAAGTAGTGGTCCTGGTAGACAATACGCATCACAGGAACTTATTAACCTATCCTACGAGGCCTCTAAAAGGTTTTGCGATTAAGAAGCACCTTCTATAGTTAAAACTCTTATGTTTATTAGACCCTAATCTTGTGAACAAGGACATGCAAAACAATCAGGAAACAAGAAAATAATCAATCCATTTATGAAGTTTGGTGTAACATGTCTGCTTATTTTTAAGTCTGCTATAATTAAATTACAGGTTCCATATTTCTCTGGTTTACTCTAAATAACAGAATACTATTTGACCTTCCCAGAATTAGGAAACCTTATCCTGTGAAATGTTTTCCAAGTTTGCGTGTGTGTTCTTTATTTTATTTTTCTATACAATACTTTTGGCAACAGCAGAACACATTATCTAATTACTTAGAACATTCATGTCCATGTTACTAAAAATAACCTTTATTAAGGAGAAATACTGATTGCAGAGAAATCAGCACTTTGAAAGGACCCAGAAACACTTTATAATTATATACAGGTTATTAAGAATTTTGTTTGCCTACGGAATGGGATTCAAACTCTACGTACTACTGGCAAACTCGTAATAAACAGAACATAGGATAAAACAGTAAACTGAAGATATCATAGTAAAATGCCAGAAACTTTATTCATTCTCAGGAATATCATGTACAAAGGGTATCACAATGCTTACAGTATAATCATCGGCAACAAAACTCATTCATTAATTCCATAGCTCCGCGAGCTATCTCCAGGGGCTATCCCAGCCCAGAGCTACATATGCTTCGGTGGTTAGACAACCAACCGACACGACGCTTCATGACAACATTACATTAACATTAATCAGAACATGTTTTGCCGAGAGTACATGACATTACATGACATTATTATTCTTTACTAACTATTGTTTTATTTGACAATTGCCAAGTACAACCGAGGCCGACTACGACCGAGGCCAACTACGGTCGACAACAAGTAAACGACAACAAGTAAAATATCCGACTAACATCATCCCCCCCAAAAAGAAAGTCGTCTTCCAGACGACATACATACAACAAGATAAGATTACTGAGAAGTAGGGGGAAGGGAGTGCGTCCATGGATGCACAGATGACGTCGGAGTGGTGGAAGAATGCTCTGCTCTCAGACGCCTCAGCTCCTCCATGCGTGTGCGAAGTTGCCGATCTGCCAGGATCTCCCTCTCCCTCGCCGCCTTCACCATCCGGGCTGCCTCCATCAGTTGGCTCTTTGCCTGCTCTGCTTCGGCCTTCTTGGCCGCCAATTCTACCTCTTTTGCAGCCAACTGGTCCTCCAATGCTCTCATTTTCTGCTGCCATGCTGCTTCTTTCTGCTGTGCCTCCTCCTCCAAGGCTGTCACCCGAGGCTCCAAGATCTCCAATCGGGCTCCCCTGTCACTGGCGAGCTGAGATTGCTCAGTCAAGTTATCCTGAATACTCTTGATGGTCGCAGCAGACTCATCCTTGACCCGCTGAAGAAGTCTATAGGCATCCACTCGGCGAGATACTGCTACCTCGGTGGAAAATCTTTGGCGCTTCATCAGAAGAAAAACATCTCGGAATGCCAGCTCGATGTAGTATAGACTCTCCAAGACGCCTGCATCCCGTCCTACTAGCCTCGGTGGCCGACCCCGCCAGGCTCTCATCATGGCAGGAGTCTCTCCTGCCGGCCACCCCTCGCCAAATATCCGTGCAAACTCCGCCTCACACCCCATCTGCACAAATCCCCGAATGCGGTGAACCTCCTGGCCTACCAGAGGCGATCGGCCAATCCTCAGGTCCCTGGAAACCTGTCCCACACGGATCATCAATCTGCCCATGTGCTCGAGCTCCTCCACATATCTCTGTACCGTGCCTACTGGGTCCGACGGGTCCGGCTGTGACATTTCCACGACAAAGCCCTCTATGGAAGCACCCTCCTCGTTCTCCTCATCATCAGAAGGTATACAATGTTCTGTCTCCTCTTGGGGCGGCTCCCTGACTACAGGGTGAGGCTCCTGAATGGCCGTCTCTGGTGCCTCTGCTATACTCGCCTCCGGGTGTGCAAGTGTCTTCGCCGATCCTGGCCGTCTCACTCTGCTGGGTGTGAATGATCGGCCCCTCCTCGTCCCCTTGTCCCTCCGAGGGACTCTTCTCTCTTGGTGCGGATCTTTCGGCCACACACGTCAGGTAAGGAGCCTGCGATCCACGACCAAGCTGTCGATCATTGCTACCCGGGTGCTCCACGAGGCAGGTCGTCTCCTCGGTGGCCTCGGTCATTCCCTCCGACTCTATTGCTTGAGGTGGCAACCCGCTATGGCTGCCGATCTTGGCGGTGGTGAGAGAACAAATGCATTTTGTGATATCTCAGCAGAAGGTGGAACCTGTAGCTGGCAGATCTGATGAATTACTTGTGATGTGGTGGCCGAAAGGTGCCACCACAGGTGCTCAGATGGTAGGCGGCTACCACCCTCAACATCTGGCCGGCTCCAACTGGCGCAGCAAGGAGGGTAAACGTGACTGAGTGTGCACTCTGGCTGGCTGGCGGTGCCGGGAGAGTAAATCCTGCCGGCTGCAATACTGGTATATCAATCTCGCCTGCCTCCTGACCCCCGATGGCAACAGACACCTCCTCATCGGTCGGTGGGCTCGACTCCGATGGCGAGGAACATAAGTCAATAGGCTCCTCTCTGTCAGATGTGTCGCTCTCCTCCGAGGCCTCCTCTGATGTTTCCTCTTCCACCGATGCCTCCTTCTGTTTCCTCTTTTTCCCCGAGGCTGTGCCCTCGCCTGCTTGTTTTACTTCCAGTTCCAACCAGTAGAATACTGTAGGCCATCCCGGGTCCATGTAAGTGAGTGGCCGCACCCGACCCCAATTGCCCTCGGGCACCTGTGTGTGCACGACATCCAAAAAGAGAGCTATGGCGTGCTGAGTCATATAGAAGGCCTTATGCCTCTGCGCTAGAAAATCCCGTATCCACTCTGTGAGTAGCCTCGCCCAGTTGTATACTCGGCCAACCCGAAGTCCGACCATGAAATCCACCTGCCATAAGGCAATGTCTGACGCTCGGCTCACCCCTGTGAGTTGGCACTTCATCAAGTAAAGCAAACATTTCCATTCTGCTGTTGCTAGGTGACTCTTCCGGAGGCCTCGATTGCCAGTATTCCATATGGTACACTGTTCTTCGGCTGACAAGTCGCTTCGGCACACTTGCTTAACCAGCAGTTCTTTGTGTTCCTGCGTCATTTTCTTGGGTTTATTAACCCCTATTCCCGAAGCTGGGACTCCGAACACCCGCTCAAAGTCCTGAGGCCAGAATGAAACTGTCACTTGGCAACCTCTGTAATCAATGACGGACTTGTGCGTATGCCTGCAGTAGTTCTCCACCATCGCCTTCAGCCAAGGCTCGAACTCCCGAGAACTGAAAAAGGGCGCGAGCACAGCCTTGTCCACCCGAGCGTGTCGAAGCGCAACCTTCAGAGAGTGGTCGTCGGGAGTGCTTCGCCACCATTGCTTGCACTCGTTGCCGGTCAGGTTCTCCCATGTCATCGTGTCATTATCGGCATCCATCTTTTTTCTCTTCGCAGCCGAGGCTACCTTTGGCTGGTACTGCATCGCCTTCTTGCCCTTGTCCATTTTTCAC
This sequence comes from Sequoia sempervirens, assembly GCA_007258455.2. Classification (NCBI taxonomy): domain Eukaryota; kingdom Viridiplantae; phylum Streptophyta; class Pinopsida; order Cupressales; family Cupressaceae; genus Sequoia; species Sequoia sempervirens. The sequence goes on from VDFB02347222.1 coordinate 5,647, forward strand.
ATCGGTTCGTGATTCCAAAGCGACTTCTATAACCCTCGAGGCTGCGGAAACTATGAAAGCTGCCGAAGGCTGCCGATTGAAGCTCTTTGGAGTAAAAGCGCGGTAGCCGGTGAAAGCGCGAGCGCCAAAAGCGCGGCTTGCGGTGGAGTACGGCGTCGCGGCGCGGTACGAAAATTGCGAATTGCGAGGCTGCCGATGCGGTTTGACCGTAATGTGGAATCGGCGGTGTTGTGCGTTCCTCTGCGGTGATCGCCGTCTGCGTCTGGAATTTCGATGGTCTGCCGATGCGTCACGAAGTTTCTCGATAGTCTGCGATGCGTCACGGATCCACAGCAATCTCTCGCGATGCCGTCTGGATTTTCACTGAACCAGCCGATGCCGTCTGGATTTTCTGTGGAGCTAATGTCGTCTGTGGCGGATTTCTCAGAGGCAATTGATGTCGTCTGGTTCCCTGTGAATTGCTAATATCTTGATACGGTTCTCTCTGAGGCAATTGATGCTGTACGGACTTCTCTGGAGTGTTAATGTCGCACGGATTTCTCTGAGGCTAAAATGTCGTACGGTTTCAATTCTGGCACCAATTTTACTGTGGAAGAGCCGTACGATGCAAGACTTGACAATTTTTGGAGGCAAAGAGTCACGGTTTCGACGGCTTCTCAATTTGCAAGGCGTGCCTTTCCGCGAACAAATAAAATGAATCTTGGAAGAAATTGCGACTAATGCAAATACCGGTTTGAGTCTGGATGCCCGTCTGATGCCAAATTAAAGCCCGTCTGGTGGTACGAATGTCGTACGTCCTCCGGGGCTTCAACCTCGTCTTTACATGCGGTAAATAGAACCGATGCGATCAGCCGGAAATCGCCCGGGCCTTGTCGATTTCCCCTTCTGGCGGATTGTGCTGAGTGTGAAATCTTAGCTGCCGTACGGCTTCCTTCTCTGTTCTCTGAAGCCGTACGTTCTCCTTCTCTGTTCTCCGTACGCCTTGCCAACTTATAAACTTGTGCGGATTCGTCCTCCCTTCGTCTTCTCTGTGCTCCTGTCGCCGACTTGTGGCTATTTCAATTGGCCGTACGGTATGAGGTTTCCTATTTATTTTATTTTTTTCCTTACTGTCCTTCACCCTTGGCCGTACGCCTTGCTTCCTCTTCGGGTTTTGGCCTCTCTTTATTATTTTAATATTCTTTCCCCCAATCTTTCGCCTTTTACTCGCCACAGTCAATTTCCCTTTTGGCCGTACGGGTTTTTTAATTCTCCATGCGTTTATTTTAATCTGCCTCACTTTACTTAATTTAATATTTCGCCTGATAGCCGACTTATTTAATTTATTATTTAATTTATCCTCCCTTCGTTTGCCTTCTTTTCTGACTTCTCTTTCGTTCCTTTTAATTTTCTCTTCTTTTTCTTTTTCTTCCCATACGCCTTGTTCCTCCTTACTTACTCTGTTATTTTCTTTTATTTTCATAGCTTTTTTCCTATCTATTTTTATTTTTTCCAACTTCCGTTCATTTTCTCTCTCCTCCCTTCTCTCTTCTTTTCTTTTAATTTTTTTCAACTTCTGTTCATCTTCTCTCTCTTCATCTCTTTTCTTTTTTTCTAATTTAATTTTTTCATACTTTTCATTTTTTAATTCCAACACAATTTTTTCATCTCGTACCTGTTCAGATTTGTGGACGGGTGTATCGTCCAGTGTTGATACTCTTTCTTTGTACTCTTCATTCTCGGCCGAAAATGTTTGGCTGGCCCTTCCCTGTTTCTCTTCTTCCTTGATTTCCCCGATTTGTAGCATGTTACACTCTCGGTGGAATACTTCATAGTCTTCCATCTGCCAATGAAATAAGCCATTCAATGAGCTTGTCTCGTCCTCCGAACAACTCTCGAGTTCAAGTACACCTTCAGTGTTCGGTTCCATAGCTTTCCTTCCTTTGTCCTCATCCGACTCACCTCCATCCGATTCAGATCCAGAGGAAGCCAATTCTTCGCTCACGGCCTGGTTCTTCAAGTCAATGACGTACTTTCACCTGTTGTTCTCGATCGAGAGTGTGTTCCTCTTCCAATTATGATTTGCCTTCGCGGCTATCAGCCATCCTCTCCCCAAGAGTGCATCGTACGCTTTTTTCTCCATTGGGATGACTACAAAATTCAACAGAAACAGTTGCGTGCCGATCGAGACCTTCTGCTCCATTAGTATACCCAACGGTCTGATGCCATGCTGATCTGCTCCCACGAGGTGGAATGTCGGGGGCCAAAGAGTCGGCTTACCCAGACACTTCCAAGTCTCTTCTGGCAGTACGTTTACCCCTGAACCACCATCGACATAGTATTTGTCAAGATATTCCCTCTGATTTCCATATGCACGACCACTGGCATCTTCCCAATGTTCGCTATGAGCAATACCGGGTCGATTATTTGTTCACCATACGGTGGCGGTTCTGGTATCAATTCTTTCCTTCGTTCCTCCAATCGCAGTTGCTTGCCATCCTCAACGACGTTTGTGATCGCCAGTCCCAACTGCGGCATAGTCTGGAGAAGGTCAGTTACTTTGATCGGTATGGTGGTCTGCAGTACCTGCCGTATGATGTTGGTTTCCGCCTCCGACCGCCGAGAGGTTCCTGGCTTCTCCAAAGGTACTTTGTTTTCCTTCACCATCGCCAGTTCCACTTCGGTTTTTGCTTCCTTCATCCTTTGTTTCTCCATACATGGATCTGGGTAAGTGGCTTTTTTTGCTTGTGCTCTGGTGATCGCCAGTACCTCTTGTTCTTCTACTTCCAGCATATGGATACCCTTTTGCTTCGGGCATTTGTTATCTTCATGATCGCCTGGTCCACACCACTTACACAATCTCCCTCCCGAACCTTGACCGTTCTGGCAGTCCCTGGCGAAGTGGCCCCATTCGTTGCACTTCCTGCATTGGATCATAGGCCTTCCTTTTGCATCGTACTGTATCATGTTTCTCGGACTTCTATTGCTTCGGTAACCTCCAGGGGATGCATTGCTATTGTACTGGGGCTTTGGTGGTGTGTTCGGCGGTGTCGACGGTTCTCCCTGTGCGAAGAGTACTTGTGCACTTCTAGCTTTTAAGTTGTATGGGCATTCCTTGACAGAATGTCCCATCACTTGGCAGATATTGCAGAATAAGTTCTTGGGACAATTCGCCTTCGTGTGACCTTCCCCATTGCAATCCGTACACCACAGTTCTCTACCTTCTCTCGTACTCTCCTTGTCGGCCTTCAATTCTTTCATCATTCGCATCATATCCTTCCTGAGTGCTTGTACAGTCTTGGATTCACCGTCGCTGTCGTCCATACTCTCCTCTTCGTCTGTCTTCTTTTTCCCTCGGGAGGATGTTTTATTTTCACTTTCTATGTCCATTGCCCGATTGTATGCTTCAGCGTACGACGAAGGAGGTACGACTTTCATTTTCTTTCTTAATGGCAAAAGCAAGCCCTCGATGAACCATCTTTTCTTCAACCCGTCAGCCGGCTGTGCCTCCAATTTCCCCAGCAAGTCTTTGAGTCTTCGGTTATAGGTCCGCACACTCTCGTGCTTTCCTTGCTTGGTATTGTATATCTCCGCAACGATCTCGCTATTATCTCGAAGAAGTTTGAACTCCTCCTGAAAAGCTTTTTTCAATAAACTCCATGTAGCTCTTTGTGCTTGGTCCAATTCCGAGTACCAATCAATGGCACTCTCTCTGAGTGTTGCTGGAAATGCCCTTAGCCACTGGTCGGGATCATCCTGCCCGCTGGCTATCCAGATTGTCTCACATGTCTTGCAATGCCGTACGGGATCCTCAGAGCCATTCCCCAGGAATTTCGGCAACTTTTGCCGATCCGAATGAGCCATCTTTATTGGTTGACCTCCTTGTTGACCTCCTTGTGTTTTGGACCCGATTAGACTAGTGGATTCCTCGCTACGTCCCTGTGCGTCACCAGCACTCTCGGCCACGTACGAGTCACTGCCACGTCCTCCGTCAGCGTCCGCAACACCGTGGGTCTCCTCAGGATTCCGCCGATGCTCTCTCTGCCCTGGGGTCTTAAGCTCTGGCCTTCCCCTCCTTAACTCCGCGTCGTCGTCCGAGAGTGACAACTCTCGAAATCGTCTGATGCTACTATTCAATTCATCTTCATTGTCATAGAGGTTATATTTTTCTGTATGTGCATTGCTGAAGGGGTCTTTGTCCCTTCCTTCTATCAAACTGTGATGTGTTCGTTCAATAGACGTGTCTATTTTTTTCAAATTTTCATATGTTCTTTTTATGCTCTGATTGATTTCAATTAAGTCCTCATCTAGTTCCTTACCGACTTGCCTTAGTCGTCTTCGCCAATTTTCTTGCTCTTGTAGTCTGAGTGATCGCCGAACTTGCTCTTCCGAAGTCCCGTGCCTGTCAGGTACTCTATTCTTATCTTTGTTCGGCCGTACGGGCATTTAGTTGTTCAAGCGATCATTGCTGGTTGCCGGAAGTGCGGCGCCGACTAGTATCCCGTTCTTCCTCTTCCCGTTTGTTTCGGTCTTCACAGCGTTGCACAATTTGCTGCCTTCGGCGCTCACGGGCTTCCTCCTCTCGCAAGTCTTGCAGAATAATGAAATGGCGGGCCAGCAACCTGGGCATGCGGTTCAGGAGGTGGTTCACCTCGTCGTTCACTTCCAGCCGATCCCAGATAACTTCCTCAGGGATCTCCCGAACGAGGGATTCCCTACATACGTGATCACGGAGCGAGATTTTCCACAAATTTACCAAATCTTCTGTCAATGAGTCTTCTCGTTCCTCATTAGCCTTTATAGGTTCTTCCGCTGGTTGACCCATTACGCTGCCATGGTGGATGATGCCCTAGTCCGTTCAGGCAACAGCACCAAATGTTTGCCTACGGAATGGGATTCAAACTCTACGTACTACTGGCAAACTCGTAATAAACAGAACATAGGATAAAACAGTAAACTGAAGATATCATAGTAAAATGCCAGAAACTTTATTCATTCTCAGGAATATCATGTACAAAGGGTATCACAATGCTTACAGTATAATCATCGGCAACAAAACTCATTCATTATTCATAACTCATGACTATCTCCCGACTATCCCAACCGACTACATATAACGCTCGGCGGTGGTTAGACAACCAACCGACACGACACTTCATAACAACATTACATTAACATTAATCAGAACATGTTTTGCCGAGAGTACATGACATTACATGACATTATTATTCTTTACTAACTATTGTTTTATTTGACAATTGCCAAGTACAACCGAGGCCAACTATGGTCGACAACAAGTAAACGACAAGAAGTAAAATATCCGACTAACAAATTTGATCATAATTCCCATAAATCATTGTTCTTATGCAAAATGCTGGCCTTAAACAGGCATAATCAAATCCCTTACAAGGATGGGAATTGAATATCTTTTGCATACAACTACAAATGGCAAAGAATAAGGTATATACTGAAATTTTAATGTTGAAAGATTTATTCCTCAATAGCTATCGCTGAACAAAATTCAACCCGTGGATGCTTTAAAACTGAATCAAGTGAATTCTTATCTGTTACTGTAATGAAAAGGACAATGAAGTGACTTTATCCTTGTAAAGCAAGATACATACTTGTTGGATGTGCAGTGAATGTGCAATGACAAGAAGATGGAGGCCAAATAAATTACAGTGGTACAAAGTTCTATGGTCGATTTTATAAAAACTGTTCACTCATAACAACTCTAGGTGCCGGTGCTCCCTCTTTCATTCCAAAGCGCTTCCTTGGATCTTCATTCAAAAGCTTTTCTACAGCCTTCCATACATCATCACTAATGACTTGTCCCTGCAACATCAAGAGTTTACCTCAATTTCTCAATATAGATGCAAGAATAGAAACAAAAGCTCTAATGATTTCATGCTTGAGAGAAAACAATCATACCATTTGTGGTCGTGGAGCACCATATGTTGCATAACCTGTATATCCTGGGTTAAAGGTAACTCTACCAGGCAAAGAGACACCATGGATACCCCAACGCCCCACATGCAAGAGTGCTCCATATTCATCAAGAGACGTGACTGGGGGCTGCAAACCATTTTAAATCAGTTGCATATAATATAGCCTTGTCTTTGCAGAGATGCAATTCCCCTATATAATTATACTTCTTGTTTGTGATTGGTCACAAAATGTTGAAAAAATTAGGGTAAAATTTTAACATGAACCAAATGGCATGCATAAAATTTCTTAGAGAACTATGCATACAGTATGTGTACAAATATGCTAAACTGATTTAGTTATTTTGTTTATAAATTATATCATGCTAGCATAACAAGACTCTTAACTCTCTTACAATTTCCCATGTCCATTACTGTTTTCCTTCTGAAATGTAGATTAGAAAATTTATGATA
>VDFB02347223.1:0-11568 GCA_007258455.2 Sequoia sempervirens
GATATGATCACACACTTGATCGGCCATTTCTCAATTGTTGCCTTGTATGTGGATGATAAGTTGTTTTTGGTAACACAAAAGGTAAGATTAGTGAGCTAAAAGCTCAACTTTTAGGTACATTTGAGATGAAGGATTTGGGGGCAACTAGATACATACTAGGAATGGAAATTAAAAGATATCAAGGTAACATAAAGCTTTGGTTGTCACAAAGTAAGTATGTGAGCACTATTTTACATAGATTTAATATGCAAGATTGTAAACCAGTTAGAGTTCCTTTACCAGTTGGAACTAAGCTTACTTTAGATATGTGTCCTAAATCTGATGATGATTTTGAGGATATGTCTAACATGCCATATGCTAGTGTAGTAGGAAGTTTGATGTATGCAATGGTTTGCATTAGACCACATATTTCCCAAGCAGTGGGAGTTTTGAGAAGGTTTATGTCTAACCTTGGTAGAGAGCATTGGAATTATGCAAAGAGGTTGTTAATATATTTGTGTGGTACTTTTGATTATTGTTTGGTTTATTTTGGTACTAATAATGTGGATAAGAAATTGGACATACAAGGTTTTGTTGATGCAAATTGGGTAAGTGACTTGGATAATTGAAGGTCCACTAGTGGGTATGTTTTTACTTTGTTTGGAGGAGCTATAAGTTGGATGAGTAAGAGGCAAATTATGGTTGCTTTATCCACTATTGAAGTAGAGTATATAGCTGCTACCCATGTTTCTAAGGAGGTAGTATGGTTACAAAGGTTGTGTGCAGGTATTGGTTTTGATTGTAGGACAGTTCAAATTGGTTGTGATAGCCAGAGTGCAATTCATTTATCCAAGAATCCTATGTATCATGCTCAAACAAATCATGTGGATATACAATACCATTTTGTTCAAGAAATGATTGCTAATGGATAAATTGAGTGGAAGGAAATTGACACTGAGGTTAATTTTAGATAAGTTCATTTGGTGTAGAGAGGCCATGAGCCTCATTTCTTGTACCTAGTTGATTCCATGATGGTGTGATTCCCCTAACTCTTGCAAGATATTCAAGAAGTGCGAGAATGTTGGGAATCAAGGTGTCTCAACCTTGGCAATTCCTAAGTTATTTATTTATTGTTACTTTACATTTTACCATGGATAAATATCATTTATGTTATTAAATAATTGTGCTCCATAAAAAGGGGCGTGAGATTTTGAGTTGGCACTTTTGCCACATGTTGGTGCCTTGAAAAATAAGTTATTAGTTTCCAAAAGATGCCCACTTAGTGGTATAACATGGAAAGCCTATTTTTAAGGATGTTATGATGGATTCTATGACAACTGTAAGGGCTAAAAGTGGGGGATATCATTTTGGACATGAGAATCATCTATGACACGCGTAAGAGAATCTTTGCAAAAACTATTGATGGTCTATAATGTAGGTAAGAGCATCTCCTATTTTTTAGGGATTCTTATGACAACTTGTATGAGGGTGTGATGTCATGTAAGAGACCATGTTTAACATGTAAGTGGTCGTATGGATTTTTACCACGGTATTTTCGAACCTTATTTTGACTCATGGTAATGTTTTATGGTGGTATTTTGAGCCCCCATGAATCTATATATTGAGGGGTTGAGATGGAGATACTATGAGATGTTTTATAGGTATACAAATGCTGTTGGATTGAAGATTAAAGAGGAGTTAGAGGATTTATTATAAAGACATATTTTGATAATACAAGCTATTCATCTCTTCTTTTGTGGAGTTATTTTTCAAAAGGATTTCTCCACATTAAACATTGTGTTTGGTGTTCAGCTTTTTGTTCTATGCTTTCATTGTTATTGTTGATTTAAAACTCCATATGGTAAACATTGTTAGATTTGAATTACAATTGATTTAAACTTCTATTATTGATGTTCATCTTCTATATTCTAGCACTAACATGAGACAATTCATCCTACAAAATAAAAAAATTTAACATGTCCTAAAATCTAATATATATATTTTCCAATTTCAAGAACCATAAAAAATGTCTTCAATCATGTCATTAATAAGATATTTTCTATTCACTAAATTTTACTTTATAGTTTATACCATAAATAAAAAATACATAATTTTAAAATCAAAACCATACCCTCTTTCTCTAAATAGAGTAGGATCAACTTTTTCAATCATATAATTTTTTTGAATTTTTAAAATTTTGGGTCATTTCATGTTTCTCAATAAAACTAGGAACAGATATCCAATAAATTTTATAACAATAATCTTACATTATAAATCCACATAATACTAGAAATATGCAACTTTCAAAAAAAATGGAGAACCTTTCTACTAACAATGTCATTTTAACAAAAAAACATGAAGCTACAACTAAATAATCAATATCTTCAATTGTAAAGGATGATTAACAAAAATAAATCCATTTAAATATAATTGAATAATATTCAAACAAGCTATAAGTTTTATATTCATACTAATTGAGGGAAGCATCACCAAACAATTAATTACATGAAAATTTATATTCTTAAACTTTTGTACAAGATTTGCATGGAGGTTCTGATGCAGGAGCATCTCGGGTTGTGAGAGCAATCTTGCATCAACCAATAAAAAAAGTATTTTAATTTTTAATTTCCTATTTTTGGCAATTTTGTAGTTGGAGAATAAATTACAATTTATTGGCCAAAATAATGTAATAAATAATTAACTTTATTAAATTGTTGCAAAATCTTGATGTGGGAGATAGTTTAGGAGTCAAATCTTGAAAAATAAAAAAATACAAAGATAGGCGTGGATTTTTGGGAGTTACAACTTGCCATAGCTCATTTATTCTTTTCTAAATAATAGAAAATCAAAAATGGGCGCCCAAGTGGTGATGGTTGTGAAATTTCTAATTTTGACCCTATTCGGGTGGAGTAGAGGAGCCAAGATGGAGTCCAAACTTAGCATTATTCCTTGGAGAGTGGATGAGCATGAAAATGTTGTTTTTATTTTTTCATTTAATGTTCTTTGGAGGTTATTTTGTAGGTTGGGGTAGTGACATCTTGGGAGTTACACTTTTGGGTGTGGAAAATGCATTGAAAGAAGCAACAAAAGGTGGAAAATCATTCATTTTTGTAGATTGGAAGGTGGGAGAGAAGAAAGGAGGTTGTAAAACCTGCCTTGGAGGCTATTGGTAGCCATGAATGTTACAGGTTTTAAGGTTTAAGAACAGAAAATTAAGATTTGCAAGTTTGGGGAGAGACAGGATTAGCTACAGGAAGAAGATTGCAAGTTGATCTTTGGGAGAAGAAAGCAAGGTTGAAGGAGAGGATTGTGTTGCAGGTTTTAATGTTGCAAATAAACATGTGTTGCAGGCCTAATACCAAGCCCATGTGAGTTTTGAATTGATGTAATAAGAAGTCAACAAAATTGGCATGTGTTTTGTAAATAGTTTGTAAGTTTCAATGTAAAATTGTCTAGTTTTACTTGCATAGTTTTGGAGTTTTGAATCCATCATATTTTTTGTTTAGATCAGATTGCTTAGGGTTTTTGAGTGTGTGTTTTATATGGTTATTGAGAGGAAAATCAGAATATACTAAGAGGCCAATAAGGTTGGCACATTGTTATGTAAACTTGGTTTAGATTTCAATACCAAATTTCTGAGTTATTGTTACACTGTTTATGTAAGTTTGTGTGAGGTTTTTAAAAAGGTATTTAAGTGATATTTGAAGGGTGTTGCAACCCTTTCACCAGTGGTATCAGAGCCAAGTTGTTCCTAAGTATGCGAGTAGAAGCGTCGATGTGAGGCAACTTGCACCAGGACCTACGGGTAGAGAGTGAAGCAATTGCAAAGAGAGTGTGGAAAAGTGTTTGAAAAAATGTCTTGGAAGTCAAGAGAATGTTTTGTGATGAAGAAAGAATTTCTAGAGCCACAAACAGAGAATCAAGAGCCCATCTAGAGGAGTAATTTATTCTGAACAAAGTGTAATGTGAGTGGGAAATGTTGCAAAGTCATTGTGGATAGCAATAGCACCAATAATATTGTATCTGAAGAAATGGTAGACAAGCTAAAATTGAAAAGAATCAAGCATCCTAGCCCATACTACATTTCTTGGTTGCAAGGAGATTTCCAGATATGGGTAAGTGAGAAATGTGTGATTGATTTTCAAATTCGTAGATATAAGGATGTGATAATATGTGATATAGTACCTATGGATATATGTCATGTTTTGTTGGGTAGACTATGGTTGTATGATGAAAGAGCTCTACATGATGGTAGGAAGAATACATATAGCATCATAAAGGATGGGGAAGAATATGTTTTGAATCCTTTGCAGGATAGGCAAGAGGAAGTGGCAAAAGAAGTTGTAGCAGATAATAAAGATAGAAAGGAAAATAAAGTGGGAAGGGTTGAATCTTATTGTTCTTTTGGTACTAATATGTCTACAAGTGAAACTTTGTGTGTAGGGAAGAAGGATGGAAAGGAAAATGTGGAAATCCTTGTTCAAATGGATAAAGAGGGAAAAGAAGAGGAAAATGCAGCAATGATTAAGGATGATGAGTGTCCTTTGGAGGACTTGAGAGTAATGGAAAATGAAAGTGTAGCTAAGAGTGAAGGTGAAGAAGATATGGCAGCAGGCGGTGGTGAAGAAAAAGTTGAAGAGAAAGAGGTAATGCATAATATGTTTCATTTTTATGGTGAAGATGAGAGTGGAACTTGAGTAGATGAAAAGATTTCAGCGGTAGAAAAGGAATGGCAAGTGTTGACGAAAAGTGGAGTGAAGATTGCAGCAAAAGGTAATGAGGTAAAATCAGATTTTGATGAATGTTTTGATGAGGTTGAGAATGACATTGCAGCAAGTAGTGAGAAGGTAAAACCTTTTCTTTTTAATTATTTTCATGATAAGTTGTATGATTTAGTGAATTCAACTAAGATGGTTCAGTTAGAGATTTCTAGTGAAGTATGTAAGGAAAAGGATTTGTTTGGTATTACAAAGTTTAGTGCAGGTGCATTTTGGAGGAGGTGGTCAGAATATGGTGGGTTGAATCCCACAAGATTGGAAGATATTGTGAGTTGCATTTGGTGGAGGTGGTTAGTTTATGGTGGAGTTGATTCCACATTGAAAATGTTGAGTGCAGAGAAGAATTGTGAGAGGAGAAGAATACTTGTTCTAACTAGGTCTTTGGAAGGAAGGAATAGAAAAAGAAAAAATTAGAATTATTGATGTAGAGCGAGGCAGTCAAACTCAAAACAAGCTTAAACAAGTGCTTTTCATCAAAAAGTGGGTTTTCTTTCACAAACTCTCATTCTTGCTTGTAGCCTTTCAGAAATGTCTTTCAAACATATCTTTTGATGTAGACCTAATCTATAGAAAAAAGAGACCCATTGAGGATACCCATCTGGCCATTCTTACACATATCCAAAAATAAGGTAGGATTGTTTTGTATGGACGGCCTCAAAAATTGACTTTCCTACTTCTAAGGTTTTTTTTAGATTGTCTACACACAAATGCAAGTAAAATTTCATTAGTAACTTCATCAAATGGAAAAATATGAAATATCCTCTAAAGAGTTTTTAGATACCCTCAAAAATAACCTTTCACCATTTTTTATAGATTTTTGATAGAGGGAAGGAAAGATATGAAATTTTCTTGTTCGTAGGAAACCTTAGGGCAGATTCAGACCTACTGTTACAAAAAATGCTATAACGTTCTCTAAACCTAATGAAATTTAACCAGACTAAAACCAAATCAAAACTAACTCAAATAACTTTCCAATAATACCATGTGTAGGTTATACACAGGTCGTACAAATCCATACCATGTGAAAGAATAGGACTATTACAAGAAAATTACATAGAAATCAAGGGTTTCATTTATCAAAACTTTAAATACACAATGTTTCCTCATCTTTTCATCATCCTAACCTTTGTGTCAACCATATAAGGCCTTTTTAAATATTTAAAACAATTTTTCAATGGTTCTCAACCAAATTTTCAAATTACAAGCGTTCATATTCCAACCAAACTTCAATATGACAACAAAATATAAAAGTTGTTTTTTACAACATTGTGCAGCTTTGACAATTTCTTACATGTAGACCCTAACTCACCCTTAATGACTCAAAAAAAAATAAAACACATAAGACATGGTCTTAGAAGACCTTATTACATTCAACCAATTCAAACAAAATAAAATATCAACTTTTGACCCCCTAGAGGCATGAAAGCACTATGAGTGCCCCTACACCATAATCCTAAGGGGAAGAAAAACTCAAGTCCACTTGAGTGCAGGTTTTCTCTTTCTTCCTAGTCTTCCAATTCTTCTACAACTTGTCCTTCATCTCTATAACTTTCCTTGGATCCTTTTTCTTCTTCTTGTACCACCTCTTACTAAGCATCTTCTCAACTTCAAGGTACCAAAATTTGAGTTCTCATTCATATGTCTCAATAGCACCATCTATGTCTTCATCTTCATCATTCAAATACAATGTGTCAACATATTTATCATCCATAAAATAAAAAAATACAACCATTACCTTGGTTGTTTTGGCAACATCTTCCTCACCATAGTGTGTTATATTTGTGTAGCCATCTTCATACATTGTATGCACTTCTCCTCCTTTAGACTCTTTTCTATCTTCATTTCCATTTGCTACACCTATAAACACATACTCACACAAAGGCTTAGTTTCAAAAACACAAGATTTTCTTGTCTCTTCAGATGCTTCTAGCACCCTTCCATTCAACATATCTTGCAACTCATCCATTCTTGCCATTGTCCTCTTTTGTCTTCTTCATTTCTGAATGAGCTTCTTAATAGGACACTTTATCCTCTTTCTTATTGGTAAATGCCAACCACTTTCCTAGTTTTCTTTCTTAAGAAACTACTGCATCTCAAATTCCATTTTTTTTTCATTTATTTCAAGGTGTGTCTCAACTCCGTGTGTCTCAACTCTATTATCTCTTGTTGTATGTTTATTTTTTTTACCTTCTCATCATACATCTCTTTCCTCTTTTCTTTTCTCTTGTTTCTTCTTGCATGGTAACTCCTTACTCACGCAAATCTCCTGAACAAATCTTCTCAACTTTTTCCATTCTTCTTTTGCAAGCAAGTCTATTTCACCTTGCTTCTTCTCAATGCTTTTTTTCTTTGTGATACCTCACCTTAGGCCCCTTTCTTTTCACTTGGCCTAGTCTTTTGGTATCTAGGCTCTTCCTTCAACCTGTAAAAAAAAGATAATAAACAACTCCCAAAACTTATCTTTCCCAGATCTTTGGGATCTGATACCAATTTGATGTAAGTAGGGGTAATCAATCTTAAAACAACCCAACAAAGCAAGTTCCTATATTCATGAAAAATGGGTTTTCCTTCACAAACCCTCATTTTTGCTTGTAGACTTTCAAAAAGGAAAATTGTCCATATCGTTTGACCCAGACTTGATCTACAGAAAATGAGACCTATTTAGGATACCCATTTGGCCATTCTTATACATAGCCAAAAATAAGGTAGGGTTGCTTTGTATGGAGGGGCTCAAAGTTTGATTGTTCTACTTCTAAGAGGGTTTTTTTTTGGACTGTCTACACACAAATGCAAGCAAACTTTCATTAGTAAATCCATCAAAATGAAAAACTATGAAATATCCTCTAAAGGGTTTTTAAATACCCTCAATACAGAACCTTTCACCAATTTTTATAGATTTTTGATGGAGGGAAGAAAATATATGGGATTTTTTTGTTCGCTGGAAACCCTAGGGCAGATTCTGACCTGCTGTTACAAAAAATGCTATAACTTTCTCTAAACTTAATGAAATTTAACCAAACCAAAACCAAATGAAAGCTAACTCAATTATCTTTCCAACCATACTACATGCAAGTTGTGCAAAATTCATACATATCCATACCACGTGAAATAACATGACTGTTACAAGAAAAAATGCACAGAAATCAAGGGTTTCATTTATCAAAACTTCAAATACACAATGTTTTCTCATCCTTTCATCATCCTAACCTTTATGTCAACCATACGAGGCCTTTCTAAACATTTACAACCATTTTCCAATGGTTCTCAACCAACTTTTCAACTTACAACTATTCATATTCCAACCAAACTTCAATTTGACAACAAAATGCAAAAGTTTTTTTACAACATTGTGCAACTTTGACAATTTCTTACATCTAGACCCTAACTCACCCTTAATGACTCAAAACCAACTCAAACACATAATACATGGTCTTAGAAGACCTTATTACACTCAACCAATTCAAACAAAGAAAAATATCAACTTTTGACCCTCTAGAGGCATGAAAGCACTATGGGTGCCCCTGCGGATATCTATTTCAACAATGGAGTTTGTTGTAGATTGCTTGCAATCTGAAGGAATTAGTGTACCTACCACTCAACTCCATTTTGTGAATCTAGATTTACAAAATTTTCCTACCTTGGGTGTTCGATGCAAGAGCATCCTGGGTTGTGAGATAAATCTTGCATCAACAAAAAAAAAAAAAGTATTTTAATTTTTAAATTCCTAAAGTTTGGTGATTTTATAGTTGGAGAATAAATTACAATTTATTGGCCAAAATAATGTAATAAACAATTGGCCTTATTAAATTATTTACTTAAAATCTTGATGTGGGAGATAATTTAGGAGTCAAATCTTGAAAAATAAAAAAATACAAAGATAGGCATGGATTTTTGGGAGTTACAAATTTCCATAACTCATTTTATTCTTTTCTAAATGATAGAAAATCAAAAATGGGCACCCAAGTGGTGATGGTTATTAAATCTCTATTTTTGACCCTATTTGGGTGGAGTGGAGGAGTCAAGATGGAGTCCAAACTTAGAATTATTCCTTGGGGAGTGGATGAGCATGAAAATGTTGTTTTTATTATTTCATTCAATTTTCTTTGGAGGCTCTTTTGCAGGTTGGGGTTGTGACATCTTGGGAGTTACACTTTTGGGTGTGGAAAATGCATTAAAAGAAGCAACAAAAGGTGGGAAATCATTCATTTTTGCAGACTAGAAGGTGGGAGAAAATAAAGGAGGTTGTAGAAAATACTTTGGAGGCTATTGGAAGCCATGAATGTTACAAGTTTTAAGGTTTAAGAACAACAAATTAATATTTGCAAGTTTGGGGAGAGACAAGATTAGCTACGGGGAGAAGATTGCAGGTTGATCTTTGGGAGAAGAAAGCAATGTTGAAGGAGAGGATTGTGTTGCAGGTTATGATGCTACAAATAAACATGTGTTGTAGGCCTAATATCAGGACCATTTGAGTTTTGAACTGATGTAATAAGAAGCCAACAAGATTGACACGTGTTTTGTAAATAGTTTGTAAGTTTCAATGAAAAATTGTTTAGTTTTGCTTGCATAGTTTTGGGGTTTTGAATCCATTATATTTTCTATTTAGATCAGATTGCTTGGGTTTTTTGAGTGTGTGTTTCAAATGGTTATTGAGATGGAAAATTAGATTCAAATGATGTATTAAGAGGCCAATAGGATTGACACATTGTTATGTAAACTTGGTTCATATTTCAATACCAAATTTTTGAGTTATTGTTGCACTATTTATGCAATTTTGTGTGAGATTTTTAAGAAGGTATTTAAGTGGCATTTGAAGGGTGTTGTAGCCCTTTCATCAGTGGTATCAGAGCTATTTTTTCTTGAGTGTGCAGGAATAAGCACCGATGTGAGGTAGTTTGCATCAGGACATGCGGGTAGAGAGTGAAGTAGTTGCAAAGAGAGTGTGGAAAAGTGTTTGACAAAATTTCTTGGAATCCAAGAGAATGTTTTGTAATGAAGAAAGAATTTATAAATCCAAAAACAGAGAATCAAGAGCCCATCCAGATGAGTAATTTATTCCGAACAAGGTGTAATGTGAGTGGGAAATGTTGCAAAGTCATTGTGGACAGTGGTAGCACCAATAATATTATATCCAAAGAGATGGTAGACAAGTGTAAATTGAAAAGAATCAAGCATCCTAGCCCATACTATATTTCTTGGCTACAAGGAGATTGCTAGATATGGGTAAGTGAGCAATGTGTGATTGATTTTCAAATTCATAGATATAAGGATGTGATTGTATGTGATATAGTACCTATGGATATATGCCATGTTTTTTTGGGTAGACCATGGTTGTATGATCGAAGAGCTCTACATGATGGTAGGAAGAATACATATAGCATCATAAAGGATGGGGAAGTTCATATATTTTGAATCCTTTGTAGGATAGGCAAGAGGAAGTGGCAAAAGAAGTTGTAGAAAATAATAAGGATAGAAAGGAAAATAAAATGGGAAGGGTTGAATCTTATTGTTCTTTTGGTACTGATATTTTTGTGAGTAAAACTTTGTGTGTAGGGAAGAAGGATGAAAAGGAAAATGTGGAAATCCTAGTTCAAAGGGATAAAGAGGGAAAAGAAGAGGAAAGTGCAGCAATGATTAAGGATGATGAGTGTCCTTTCGAGGACTTGAAAGTAATGGAAAATGACAGTGCAGCTAAGAGTGAAGGTGAAGAAGATATGGCAGTAGGAAGTGGTGAAGAAAAGGTTGAAGAGAAAGAGGTAATGCATAATATGTTTCATTTTTATGATGAAGATGAGAGTGGATCTTGTGTAGATGAAAAGATTTCAGCGATAGAAAAGGAATGGCAAGTTTTGACAGAAGATGGAGTGAAGATTTCAGCAAAAGGTAATGTGGTGAAATCAGATTTTGATGAGTGCTTTGATGAGGTTGAGAATGATATTGCAGCAAGTAGTGAGGAGGTAAAACCTTTTCTTTTTAATTATTTTCATGATAAGTTGGATGATTTAGTGAATTCAAATGAGATGGTTCAGTTAGAGATTGCTAGTGAAGTATGGAAGGCAGAGGATTTATATGGTGTTGCAAAGTTTAGTGCAGGTACATTTTGGTGGAGGTGGTCAAACTATGGTGGGTTGAATCCCACGAGATTAGATGAGAGTATGAGATACATTTAGAGGATGTGGTTGGTTCATGGTGGAGTTAATTCCACATTCAAGGGATTGATTGTTGAGAAGAGTTGTCAAAGAAGGATACTAGTTCCAGTTAGGTGCTGGAAGAGAAGTAAGAAGAACAAATCAAAGGTATCTATTTCAGCAATGGAGTTTTTTGTAAATTGTTTGCAATCTGCAAGGGTGGCACTACCACTCAACTTCATTTTGTGAATCCACATTCACAAAATTTTCCTACCCTGAGTGTCTGATGCAAGAGCATCCTGGGTTGTGAGAGCAATCTTGCATCAACCAAAAAAAAGTATTTTAATTTTTAATTTGGACTAAGGTTTGGTGATTTTGTAGTTGGAGAATAAATTACAATTTATTGTCCAAAATAATGTAATAAATAATTGGCCTTATTAAATTGTTGCAAAATCTTGATGTGGGAGATAGTTTAAGAGACAAATCTTGAAAAAAAAAAAAAATACAAAGATAAGCATGGATTTTTGGGAGTTACAACTTGCCATAACTCATTTTATTCTTTTCTAAATGATAGAAAATAAAATAGGTGCCAAAGTGGTGATAGTTGTGAAATTTCCTAATTTTTCAGCATGTTAGGATGGAGTGGAGGAGTCAAAGATGGAGTCCAAAATTAGCAGTATTCC
>VDFB02347224.1:0-46065 GCA_007258455.2 Sequoia sempervirens
GAAATGCTACATTGAAACAAATAGAGAGGCATCTCCAACTAATAATTATGTCACTTACAAAGCTTACCTTTCCCCTAAGTCCACGCTTATCCTTTGAAAACTCGAGTGGCTTACATTCAAAAGAGAATACTATGCTGCACATGCCTAAAAATTAATCAAATTAAGATTATGGTAATACCATTACTCGCACTCAAACTCGATGATTCCCATCTATGTATAAACCCAACCATATTAGATGGTGTAAACGAGTGTAGTCAATCTTGAACGTGGGGAGGGTTCCAAGCCGAGTCTCACTAGCTTTGATCTGTGCATATAAATGAGCATGATTCCCATTGCCCTTTGGTGGAAATAAGATCATACCCAGTTTTAGACATCCCTCTCTATCAATACTTCATAGACTCGAGGTTTTATATGACCCCAAATATCTTGTGATTCATCATTAAACATCGAGCGTCCCTTGTAGGAATGCGAAGGACCTTTGTCGTTTACGGGTGAAAGGTGCAAGAGTGTTGTGCGGGTGGAGGAATATGGGGCGCCGTTAGAGGTCACTATTATCAATGACCAAGGTGGTGGTGATCTCCATAGTCAAGAAGTCCATGAACACATGATGAAGGGAACTATAGACTCCACATACAGGAGTTCTACGAGAGCGAATGTGCAGACTGGTGTGATGACAATGTTGTTAAAATGACAACGTTTAAAGGGACAACGCTCACACCATGGGGACCCTCAAAAAATCATATGGAGTAGATATTCCTATGAGCATGCTATTATAAATCAGCCCCAACATTATTACATAGAATCCATTCCTTTCAATGATGCTTTCGCACGTACTCGACACCTTTTGAAGTTTGAACTCAATATCATTAATTTTGTGCCAAGTAATGTGCCATAACCATTCCCATTTGATAGGAAGTAACAACTGACTTGCGAAGGCTAAGAGTAAGAATGTTGGGCACAAAAATTTCCTATGGAGGAGGAGAGTGGAGCTGCCACTAAAGGGACAATGTCTGGGAACGACCAAGTGAGTTTCCACCTCCGCAACCAAGACATTAGCAGAGTAGACTACGAGCGGAGGAATGCGGGAGGAATCAATAGTGAGGCCATTAAGGAGACAACACAAGAGGTAGTGACACCTGCAAAAGAGATGTCTGCAAGTAAGTAGCTAGGGGAACAACAAATTCCACACATGGAGGTTCCGTGGGAAAAAGTGTGTGGGTGGCCATGATAAGAATTCTTTAGAGGTAACGACGTTGCTCGGATGGGGGCCCGTGTAGTGGCCCTTGTATGGATGACCTCCATGGGGAAAGAATAATGTGGGAAAATGGTGCGGGTATGCAATGTACAAGTGTTGTGTTGTAATGGTGAGATGATGGATGGATCCTGCCATGGAGAAGCCCGCATGAGGAAAAAATGCTTCGACGACGGCGTTGGTGGGCTTCGATCCTACGTGGTGGGGAAGCAGTGAAGCTTTGCCATTATGAAACGACTTCGTGGTGACGGCTTCCCACTTGCAGTGGCTCACATGGGTGGACCTGTCGACATGATTTGACTCAAAAGGTTTGCCTGCAAAATTAAGAATTCATCTTGAGGAAATGGAATATGCGGGGTCTGCATGGAGGGGCGACGTGAGAGCTCACCCACTAGATAATGATGGTCGGGTGAAGGCAAGCCACATGCAAAGACCCATGAACATGTTGGACTTGGGAAAATTTCAAAGTGATAGGTTCGGTTCACTTAGGGTGAAGGCAAGGATGGAAAGACCAACTATAGAGCCCGCCATGCAGGCGGAAGTCAAGGGTTGTCCACTTCCTAGTGGAAAAATGGAGGTAGAAACTTGCATGAGGCGACCCGTAGCTGTGGGTCCATGGTGCCCGATGGACATAGCAGCGAAGGTAGATGCAGGATCTGCCATGTGGGTGGATGTTGAGGCTTGGCTGTAGACAATCAACAAGATGCAATGATGAATGACAAGAGACAACCCACAAATGCGGGTCCGTGAGGCCCGACGGACGCCGAGGTGATAAGTTAAGGGAAACCGACAAACCCAACCTGCAAAGACAAATGACTTGGTGAAATTCAGTTGGGTGAATTTGGTCAAAGGTAATTTGATTTTTTTAAGGAATATGAACAACTTGGGCTTAGGAACAGGGATGCGTAAAGTGAGGTGGGAGAAAAACAACCCATTAGGAGAGAAAATGATCCATTGGGAGCGAAAGAAAGGGGGTCCTTGCTTGCGGTAGGGCATGTGTGCAAAAAATGCACAACAAGAGGGAGAGAGAGGCGAGATAGAGAGAGTAGAGAGGGAAGGGGAGAGATCCCTCAACTCTCAACCCTCAACCCTTAAACCCTTAATCCCTAAACACTTACACCCTAATCCCTCAATCCTATAACCCTCAACCTTCATCCCTCAAACTTCAACCCTCAACCCTTTAACCCTCAACCCTTAAACCATAATCCCTAAATCCTATAACCCTAAAACTTCAAAACTCAAACCTTAAACCCTAATCCCTCAATACTCAACCCTTAAACCCTCATCTTTCAACCCTCAATCCTTAAATCCTCTACTCTTAAACCCTAATCCCTCAATCCTATAACCATCAACCTTCAACCCTCAAAATTTAACCCTCAACCCTTAAACCCTTAATCCCTCAACCCTCAACCCTTAAAATATTAATCCTTAAACCCTTAAAACCTAATCCCTCAATCCTCTATTCCCTTAAACCCTCATCCCTCAAATTTCAACTCTCAACCCTTAAACCATCAACCCTTAATCCCTATACCCTTAACCCTCAGACCTCAACCCTCAACCCTTAAACCCTTAAAATCTCAACCCTTAAACCTATCAACCTCAACCCTTAAACCCTAATCCCTCAATTATATACTTATACCTAATCCTCAACCTCAAGCATTAAACCTAATCCCTCAACCCTCAAACCTTAATCCCTTATCCCTCAACCCTTAAATCTATACCCTTAATTTCTCAACCCTCAACCCTTAAAACCTTGACCCTCGACCCTCAACCCTCAAACATAATCCATCAACCTCAACCCTTAAACCCTAATCTCTCAACCCTCAACCTTTAAACCCTCAAACCTTAAATCCCAATCCCTCAAACCTTAACCCTTCAACCCTCACCCCTCAACCCTCAACCATTAAAAAGTAAACCCTAAAACCTCAAACCTCAACCCTTAAACCCTAAACCTCAAACTTCAACCCTCAACCTCAACCCTAATCCATTAACCCTATACCTTGGACCCTAATCCCTCAACCCTTAAACCCTCAACCATTAAACTCTAATCCCTCAACCCTCAAATCCTCATCCCTCAACACTCAACCCTAATCCCTCAAGCCTAAACCCTATACCTTAAACCTTCAAGCCTCAAGCCTTAAACCCTAATCCCTCAAGCCTCAAGCCTTAAAACCTAAACCCTTAAACCCTTAAACACTCAACCTCAAACCTCAACCCTAATCCCTCAAGCCTATACCTCAACCCTCAACCCTCCCCAACCCTCAACCCCTTAAACACTCAACCCTAAACCCTAAACCTTAATCCCTCAACCATCAACCCTTAAACCCTCAACCTCAACCCTCAAAATTCAAGCCTCAACCCTTAAACCTAAACTCAAACCTCAACCCTCTAAAACCCAAATCATCACCTTAAACCATAATCCCTCAACTCAACCCTTAAACCCTAAACCACAAATCCTTAAACCTTATTCTCAACACTCAACAACCTCAAACTCCAATCCTCAACTATACCTTAAACCCCAATCCCTAAACTCTCAACCCTTAAAACCTCAAGCCTTAAAACCTAATACCTCAACCCTATAACCCTCAACCCTCAACCCTCAACCCTTAAACCCTAAACCCTTAAACCCTAATCCCTCAACTCTCAACCCTTAAACCCTCAACCATCAACCCTCATCCCTCTACACTATACATTAAAATCTCAACCCTAATCCCTCAACCCTATACCTTAAACCCTAATTCCTCAACCCTTAAACCCTAAGGAGGGAAGGAAAGGTAGAGAGGGTGGAAGAGGGGTGGGTAATGAGACAAGGAGGGAGAGGTATAGAGGTAAAAAGGGAAGGAGGGATATTCATGGAGATAGGGAGAGAGAGAGTGTGGGAGGAAGAGGTAGTGATCAAGAGAAAGGAGATAGATGGGAAAGAAACAATAATAGAGGGAGAGAGAAGAAGAGAGAGGTAGGGAGGTAAGGATATATATGGGGGTAAGGAAGGAAGACAACATAGAGAGGGAGACAGGGAGATAGGGAGGGAGATTGGGAGAGACCTAGAGAGGGGGGAGAGAGAAGAGAGGGAAAGTGAAAGGGAAGTATCGGTAGATGAGTAACAAGTGATGGGGGGAGAGGTACACATGGAGAGAGTGAGAGACATAGGGAGGAGGAGATAAAGAGGTGATGACCTAGAAAGGGGAGGGAGAGGGAAGACAAGAGAAAGAAGAACAAGATGAGAGATAGAGGGGGGAGATAGGTGGGTAATGAGACAAGGTTAGAGAGACTTGGACATGGGGAGAGAGAAAAAAATGTGAGAGATAGAGGGGGGAGAGAGGTTGGTTATGAGGTAAGGAGGGAGAGACTTGGATATGGGGAGAGAGAGAGGTTGGGAGGGAGATGTAGCAGTTGAGAGAAAAGAGAGAAATGGGTGAGAAATAGCAACAAATGGAGATAGAAGAAGAGAGAGAGGTATCAAGAGTGTGAGAGACCTAGAGAGTGTTGAGAGAGAATATGGTGAGTATTGGTTAAGAGGGAAGGAGAAAAAGAGGGATTGAAAGGTAAAACCTCGACTATCCATCATCGATCATAAACCGTAAACTTTAAGCCTTATCAAAGTGGGGTAGTGAGAGAAAAATAGAAAGTAGTAAAGTTGGTGTTTTTCCAAGACATCACCATTTTGCAAGTGCTTAATTTGGAGAGTGCCAAATTTGGCGCTCGCCAAATGTTGCATTTCATTTGGCGAGTGCCAATTTTGGTGCTCTCCAAATTTGGCGCTTGCCAAATTAGCTGCATTGAGAAATACCAAGCCTAAGGTTTGGATTTTTCCTTGGGCATCAAACCCAAAGGGTTGGACAACCATTTCATGCTAAGGATGTGATTTTTTGAAAGGGTAACAAAATAATTTCACATATTTTTGGCCATGCTAATCGCCAAGTTTGCACGTCTTTCAATGCAAGTTTATAAAAACATTGTGATGACGTTAGGATCTCTCTTAGCTATCTAAATATATAATTTTTTTTACATTTTGATTATGTTAAGGTTTTCATCCATAACTTCTCTTGTTAGTGCCTTTGTTTTTTTAAAAACCAACATGTGCTAGTTTTGGAATAGATTTTTACTTGTTCATCGAATTTTGAAACAAATTACATTTTCGTAAACTAGATTCCATTCTACATGTAATGAAAAAAAATGATTTTTGATTAGTTTTCAAAATTTTTAGGGGGGAGCATGCTCAAATTTCAGCTTTTTAGGATGTGTCCACTTCAAAAGTTCATAAAAAATTATATATTCATTAAAAAATTAGCCGAAAGAACTAGGATAAACTGCATGGTGTTAGCTAATTTCTCATTGTTTGAAATTTTGAAATTCTAAAAAAAATAAACAAAAAAGGGAGGGGTCCACAAATGCTATGCTATTTTTTTTATAAAAACATGACTTGTTTTGGACCCCCCCTTTTTGAAACCCTTAATCTTCAGTATTTTAATTTTTTTTTTGTAGCTTAGAAAGTAGACTTAGAGCATTTCAACTCTTTTTCTTGTTGCATCTTCAAATTTTGAGTGTAACTATCTTCATTTTCTCGTGAACATCAGACTTTTATGATTTCAGAAAAAAAGTGGCATCTTAAGAGTGATTTTTGTGTCACAAATTGGTGCACACACCCCACTATATACCAAATCTAAGGACACCTTATCACGTGTGGCTCTACTCATAGGAAAATAATCTTGGTGATGTTTTCCAAGAGCACATCCTCAAAAAATACTAATAGTACAAGAAATATTAGGGAGCCCTAACATCAATGCTTGTGTACTCATCTACTGAAGATATATGTAATTGACATGACTGAAATGTTCATGCCAAAGCTTACTCATAGTGTCAACATGTGCTATGAAGGATGAACCTGAACTGGCTAAAATATTGAAACCATCAAATCAATATTTAGAGCCCAAAGTGTAGGAGGAAAGCCTTTCCAAGCTTTTACTCCTTCGTTGGCCAATACCTCCAATTAACTAACCATTGGAAGATGGAAATTCCATAGGCTATTTTGTGAGATCAGCTTGGTATATTAAAAAATAATCAACACAACACTATTAGTAACCATAATAATATCAGGATTATGAAGGTCACAAATAACCATCATGTGGGGTAAACTTGACTATCCTATTCATGCTAGATTGGAAAATATGATAAAATGAAATAATGTTGGTGGAGATATTAGAAACCATAAGAAAATATTGAAGAAAACCACC
The DNA here is from genome assembly GCA_007258455.2 of Sequoia sempervirens. Taxonomy (NCBI): domain Eukaryota; kingdom Viridiplantae; phylum Streptophyta; class Pinopsida; order Cupressales; family Cupressaceae; genus Sequoia; species Sequoia sempervirens. The sequence continues at coordinate 6,487 of VDFB02347224.1, forward strand.
CTCAAGTGGAATAGTACCTTAGCCCAAAACTAAAATTTGTGTAGAATCCACTACTACAATATGAGAAATGCTAGAATATGAAAGGGATGAGACCGGATCTTGAGAGTGAGTTATGTGATGTGTCACACCAAAACCAAGTATCCATGGATCTACAAAAGGTAAGGCCCATACAAAAAGAGCATGAAATTTACCTGTAAATGAGGAAGATGACTTAGGGGCTAAGATGTTATACTGTTGCATGGATTCCTATAAAGCCTCTAGTCTCTTCCAAAATCTAGAGATTGGATGTCCCTCCTTACCATAAAAAATACAAGGTTCACCCAATTTCTTCTTTGTCTTGGAGGAAGACTCGGTAAAATTAGAATATTTATCATTTTGAGGAGTGGTTTGAGGATTTTTGTTTTGAATTTTGAGATGGTTTGGAGGAATGCTCACTACCTGATGAAGTATCTATCTTGGGATTTTGTTTCTTCTTATATTTCCCTTTGGATGTTTGTTCTACCAATGCCTAGGTTTTGGAATTGGAAAGAGAATCAAACTAATTCAACTTTTCCTACTCATGAGTCAAACACTCACAAAAACTTTAAAAGTTGGCATGGTAAATGTAGTGCTCAACACATCTATATTAGAGTAGAAAGTATAAGAGAATACCTGAAATGGACCTCTAAGCTTAGATAGGATTAGGAAAGCACATTCTTTATTACTTTTATTCTTCCCACAACCCTACAAGAGAGATCTAATTGACTTAAACTTCTACAAGAAGTCTTCAATAGAGGGAAAAGAATCAAGTCTAAGTGATCAATTCTGCCTCAATCTATACATCTCATAACTCATTAATGGTGCCAAAAATATCTTTGAACTTCTCCCACATATCCCTAGAAGAGATGCAAGACTCTATATGAAATAATAGATTTTCTAAAACCTATAGTGAAATTAGTCCCATAGCCTCATTCATCTTATTCCTATGTTGAAGTATCTGAATTTGACAAGTCAATGCTAGTTTTACTTCATCTAAAGTGGACCATAAACCCTTTGAGATGAGAAATTTCATCATATGAGCTTTCTAGATATGATAGTTGCGTGACACAAGATGTTTAATTGAAGAGTTATCTTCCATGATGGTTGAGGTTTTCAAAACAATGTGTGGGAAATATTTTTTATTCTCTGATGTATATAGATATTGAAAGCGAGAAATATATCCCCCACAACAAGAAAAACCAAACCCTAATGCAACTTTACTTAGAGTAGAAAAGATTAACAAAGAAAAAATCACATTAGATAAATCTTTATGTACTTGGTGATGTTTCTAGAAAAAAAATGGACTACATGTTTGTGTAGATAATTGAAATATGTTTCCAATGCCTATTCGTTTACAAAAAATAGAGTCTATATGCCCAAGTTATGACCCCAGAAGTGCAAAAAAGAAGACCTAACTTCAATGACTTGTAGAAAATCCCTAGATTAAAATCTAGAAAAAAGCTACACCATTAGAATTGTCTTGGATCCAAATTTCTGTGAACAAAGATTTTGGCACCCGATGGTCCTTCTAGCCCTTCTAGGGTTTCTCACCTAAAAGGGGAAAGATGGGCCAAAATGCAATTTACACATTGAAAAATTAATGTGATATGGGTACAATATGCCTAGATGAGATGAACTAAATGCAAAACTAATAAAAACTATTGATTATGAATGCAAAACTAAGAAATGCAAAGTGTTTGAAAACATAGTATTGTATGCAAACATGAACTAAAAGTATGAACAAACAAGAATAGAACTTAATTGAAATGAATGAGGTGAACTTGGAGCTTGAAAGCTAATGTTGGAAGGTTCTAGAATGCTCCAGAGATTAGTGTTGAAGCCCATTGGGACTCATTCACCACAAATGGTGAATTAGTCCTATTTTTGATAAAATCTGCCAGAACAAGTTTAGGGATGCTTGGAACACAAAACTTCAAAAAACACTTTTTCCAGCCTGGCAGTGGGACTCATTCGCCACAAATGGCGAATTAGTCCACCTGCAGATTTCTGAAAAGTAAAGAGTCAATTTTTTGGGTCTTGGTCTACACTTTTCTCCTTGACATCTTGTTGGTTTTGAATCTAGAAAATCTGACGGGAAAGCACTCTCTAAGCTTCAAATAAGGTTATGTTAACTTTGATAACTTTGATGAATTTACAACACCTTTTTGACACCTTCTCCTTGAAAAATCTACCTACAAGCCCTACAAACACACATGCAAAGAGGGGAAAAGGGGTTAAGGGTTAGAGTATAGGGGTTTGCCTTGGTCAAACCCCAATTTGGTAATCAAACCCTTGATAATGTAATGAAATAAAGAAGGAATGATGAATAAATAACATGTAAATGTCATAAACTCACCCAAACCTTGATGTTGAAGTCTGAAGATATGCTGCTCCAAATTGCTTGAATGCTCGATTGAATGTTAGAATGCTTAAATGCTATGATGAATGGATGAATACTTGAATGAATGAGTGAATGGATGAATGGGATTGAATTGGGGCTTAAAATGAATAGAAAATAATGTTTTTATACATGATTATGCCTTAATTTCCCAAAAATACATCATAGGTCGACCTTAGGTCTTTAGGAATAAAAACCCGCTAGTAATTTGAATTTATTTTGATTTTTGTGCCAAGAGGGACTCATTCACCGCTAGTGGTGAATGGGTTTCAAGAATTAAGTTGTCTTCAATGATGTTTTTCAGGTTTATATTAAAAAATACACTCAATTAAGGCTTGTAAGTACATAAAGGAGCCAAATAAAGCATAAGAAAGGTGTATTTGGTGATGACAAATCTAGAAAAGAGTGAAAGTTTGTTACAAGACTTTACAATACTTTGAAATAAGAATTGGTAAGTGATAAAAAGAGGGTATGTAGGAAAATTATAATATGAAGAGTCTAGAAAAGTGTGAAAATGTGTCATAACACTTTACAACACCTTTACAAGACATCATAAAGTCTTAATGATTCATAAAGATTCAAGACCTAATGTGAATGTGTGGGCCACATTGCAACATTAAATCAAGGAAAAATTAAGCCAAATAAGCACAAGGAGCCTGGAAAAAACAAGAAAAAGTAAAAGGGTTACTTTTTTGTGTGTCCACAGTTAGCCCCCACTTTAGTGAGAGGATGAAATTGCTTCAAACTCACACTAAAGTAGCTGAACATGAAATCAAGAGGGGGTCTGAATGTACTAATGCTTGGTGAGATGAGACAAAAATAATCAAGATGAATGATCAAGCCCCCATGATCAAGATCCTATGGAAAACCAAACATAAGCAGAAAGGAACACACATGAAAATGATGAAAAAGAATGAAAGTGAGAAGAGAAAGCTTGGATCATTTTTCCAACTCGTTGTGGATTAGATCTAGGCTATTTTTTGGAAAGAAAATGCATACTCACTCTGGGGTGATGGAACTCATGGCTGTTCGCCAGGTGAGAAATCCCAAAAGGTGAGAAACATACACTCACGATTGGTATGTACTCACAAACATGCAGGTGGCTATGGGGAAAATTCATGCCTCAGAATGGACTTCCCACTTAACCATACCAAAGTCATACCTCCTGGTAAATTTAATAAGGTGCCACAAAGGACAATGTCAGCCCATGCTTCATGAGACAAGCAAAGCTTCATATGCTTAGAACTCATGAACAAATGCAATGGCACCATAGGCATGCAAGCTGTGTTATGCAAGGTGGCCATGTAAATGCAAAATACAACATGCAAAAGATGTTCAAAGGAGTCTTTCTTAGTTCATGCAAGGTATTTAACTTAGAAAACATTGCGTCTAATGTCTCCAAGAGAGGACCGATCAAAGTATAGAAAATTCGCAGCTTAGGGGATACAGTGCATCGCATTAGGCCACTAAGAGGAATGCAATATGCTAAGAGAGATCATGCTTATGAATGACACTCTACTCAATGTCATCGACAATGTGACAAAATGCATTGTATGGAACAAGAAGGCTGCACTAAGAACCAAAAAGAAGAAAAATGCAAAATGAATAATGCCAATGTATGCCTCTGCATTAAAGAAATTACTACACACAGTTCTGTGAGCAATTAATTTAAAGTAGTGAATGAAAAAAATGCAAGAAAGACATGAGAGCCAACTTGGAAAGCCCTTATGCCAAGTCATACGTTTTCGAGTAAGGTTGTGTCATGCAAAAGGAACAAAAGAAAGAGGGGTTTCCCCCCAAAAAGGAACACAACAAACACATAAGGGATCTATGGATTTGGGGTCAGTATGTTCATTGCTGCAATGTTTTGATTAAAGAGCTTAGAACGATCATCATTCCCCAAATACACATAACTAGAAGAATGACACAAAGAGAGTGAAAATAAAAGAAAAAGAACATCTATTTTGGGTCAACATGGAAGAGACATAGGATGTCTCAACGCCTTGCATCGTCCCCAAAAGGAAAACACAAGCAAATGAAAATGAAAAGGTGAATGAAAAGGGAATTTTTTTTGGGGTCAACATGAAGGAGACATTGTGGTCTCAATTCCTTGTGCCATCCCCCAAAAGGAAAACATAAAACAAAAGTGAAAAGAAAATAGAAAGACCGTTTGGGTCAACATGGAAGAGACATAGGGCGCCTCAATGCTTTGCGTCATCCCCAAAAGGAAAACACAAAAAAAAAGTGAAAAATAAAATAGAAAAACCTTTTGGGTCAAGTACATGGAAGAGACATAGGGCATCTCAATGCTTTGCGTCATCCCCAAAAGGAAAACACAAAACAAAGCGAAAAAGAAAAAGTGAAAGCAATGTACAACATATAGAAGAATGAAGGTACAAATAGAGGAATTGCATAAATAAAGAAGAACATTAGACATCACATCATGGGGGAATACATTACGCATATGCAAAATCAAAAGAAAAATAAAATAAAATGCAAAAGACTAGTAAGGTAGATGCAAGTCAGCCGATGAGCAAGTCATCTGCCTCCCAATCATGTTCAAGATATGCCAAGGGCGGTTGACTAGCCAAAGGGACAAGTGCAAGTGTTGAACTAGGGAAAGTACCAGGTTCTACACTTGTTGTAGGAGATTTGTCATTAAGCTCATGGAAGAGGAAAATAATGTATTTAGATCATTATGCAACTCTTAGTCTATTTTAGTTATCTCATCATCATCATCGAGATTAATCACAACAGGAGGATGAATGGTAATGTCCAATGAAAGGTGTATCAAAAGTTGTGGTTATTGTATTGGATCGTTTTGTTGCAATTGGGGAGGATGGTTGTTATGTGTTGCTTTTGTCAAATGTGGATGTTGATTTTCTTTGTTTTCTTCAGTTTGTAATTGATGAGCAAGGAGACGACATCGACGCCTATGCTCCCTAGCACCTTAGTTTCTTTTGATTATATTTTGAAGTTGTGTGGGTGTAAGAGAGGGTTGATCCACCATAGGCTCCATTTATTCCCTAAGGGGAGGAACGAAAGGAACCATAGGAGGTGGGTCAATCACTTTCTCTTTTACTTTATAAAATTGTTTTATGTGAGGGGGCATGATGGGGTTGGTTTCATTATCTCTTGGTCGTTTAGACGATGAAGGTGAAGTGTTTATTGGTTGATCTGGATTTGTTGGTTCAGGTTCAAGTTGGAGAATTGTCTCATCTAGGATGAGAGTGTTAGAAGTGGATGGGGATATGTTGCGAAGAGACAATTCGACAATTTTCTTTTCTTTAAACTTTTGGTAAGCAATGAAAAAGAAATCTTTCTGAGGTGTTATGGGTTCCATAGGCTTGGGCCAAAAGACTTCTAAGGAGAAATTTCCTTTAGAAGAAAAAGGGTTAAAGCCACTATGGTTTCAAATAGTGAATATGTCAACTTGTCAAGTGGAAACTTCAAACGTTTGTGTATGACTGAAGGGACAACTTTCATCGAGCGAAGCCATGTATGGCCTAGCTGCAAACGAAACTGATCCAATTGTAGGATGATGGAGAATGTTACATCCACTGTCTTAGGTCCTATCTGTAATGGAAGGATGATCAATCCTATCATAGGGCACACAAAACCATTGTGTGTTTTGATCCATGTTGTCGGTTTGTCATAATCATCTAGATAAAGATCATGTAATACCAAAAATCCCTCAATGATCACATTCTTGCCACAGGCGGGATCTATAAGTATCCCATTAGTGGGCTTATCATAAATACAACTAGCTATATAAAGAGGACCATCAGGAAGATTCAGAAGAATATCCTTAGAAGAGAAATTAATATCAAGAGATTTCTTAGTGAACCGTAGATTTTTGGCACCAATGCACTTCTCTAGCTCTTCTAGGGTTTTTCACCTAAAAGGAGAGAGTAGGGCCAAAAATGCTAAAGGTTTCATTGAAATTATGTTATGTGTGATGTTATCTAGGCTAAATGAAGTGAACTAAATGCAAGTAAGTGATCTATATGACTGATTATGAATGCAAAACTAAGATTTAGGCTATGTTGGAAAACACACTATGGTATGCAAACAATGAACTAAAAGATGAATAAATGCAAAACAAAAATAAGAAGGTTGAATTAGAGTGCACCTAGGCAAGATTTGAGGAATTTGGAATTTCCTGAATGTTGTCTAGAATTACTGCAAATCAACAGTGGGACTCATTCACCCAGGGTGGCGAATTAGTCCTACTACTGGTGAAAAACTGTCGGGAACCAGTTTCTGACTGTGGGGATCTAGAATTTGACAAAATCTAGATTTTCAATCTTAAGGTGCAACTCATTCACCATTGGTGGCGAATCAATCCTTTCCCAAAATTCTAAGAAATTAGAAGACAACTTTGTAACACCAGATCTAGAAATATCTGCTTGTCGGGTTGCCGAAGTCAATTTTGTAAGAAACTGACAGAAAACCTTCTCCAAGCTTGAAATATGATTGATTTGACTTGAAGCACCTAGTTGACTTGTTGACCAATCTTCAATCACCTAAATGCTTGTTAAATTTACATACAAAGGTCTACAAACACACATGTAAGGGGGGAAAAATGGTTGAGGGTTAGCAAATAGGGGTTTACCTTGGTCAAACCCCACTTTGGTAATCAAACCCTTAATAAAATAATGAAAGGCAAGAGAATGATAAACAAATAACATGCAAATGCTATCAACTTACCAAACCCTTGTTGATGAAAATATGAAGTTATGTCAATGGATGCTCCAAAATGCTTGAATAATGCTTGATTTGATGTTGTAAGATGCTTGAATGCTTGAGTGAATAGGTGAATGAGTGAACTTGATGAATGGGGGTTAGAATGGATGTAAAAAAACTTATTTATACATTCTTGTGCCTTAGTAACCCATTAATACCTCATCATAGGATGACATCAAGTGATTTTGAATAAAAACCCAAAAGGAAATTTAAAATATTTTGAATTTGGAGCTAAGGGGGACTCATTCACCACCCATGGCGAATGGGTCCCACTTAGGAACTAAAAATAGTTGTCGGTAATTATCTTGTATTTAATGTTGTTTGTCGGGCTTACATTAAAAAGTGCACTTAATTAAAGCTTATAAGGGCATAAAAGGGTCAAATAAAGCATAAGGGGTAAATAATGGAGTTGTTCCTAGAAAAACGTGAAATCTTGTTACAAGACTTTACAATACTTCAAAATAGGACTTGATTAGTGATGAAAATGTGATTTTTAGGTGAATTGTAATGAATAGAGTCTAGAAGAGTGTAGAAATGCTTTACAACACTTCACAACACCTTCACAAGACATCATTATTTGAATTTCAGTACCTAAATGTGCATGTTCAAGCCATGTTACAACATTAAAATTAGAGCAAAATAGATCAAACATCATGAAACAAGACCTAAAAGGCCATGAAAATGACCAGGGCCCATCTTTCTATGACACACTTAGGTTGGCCCTTACGAGGGATAATGTCTATCACACCTACCATATCATGCATAGGATTAATAGAAGTGGTATGTGGAATAGGATTAGGATGTTCAATAGCTGTATGGACATTCATCACATCATTGTTTTGAGTTTCACTGGCTTTGAAAAATGACACATTATGTTTGGGCATCAGATTGGTAAAAATTTGCAAATTTTGATTGGGTGGGGCAATAGACGTATTGCCTTTAACATTAACATTTGAAATGGATAGACAACTAGAATCAATGAGGTCTTGCACTAGGTGTTTAAGACACTTACACTATTATGTGTCATGTCCATCTTGTCTATGATAATGGCAATAAGCGTTAGGTTGAAAGGTTGGAGGTAAAGGCTTAGTTGGATCTAGTGGTTTAATAGTAGGTAAAGTAATCATCTATTGCTGCAATAGTTGGGACATTGTGTTATGAAGAGTGTCTGGTAAAGGTGTAAACTATCTTTTTGGATCTCCATAAGTAAAAGGTATCGCGGCTTTAACAACTATTACTTGGTTGTTGAGGGGTTGAGGTGGTTGTTGAGGAGGGGGATTGAATTGTAAAAATCCTTTGTTTGGTTTTCTAAAGGGTTGTGAATTGTTTGGGTTGACATGTTAATATTTTTTAGTTTGGTTAGTAATGGACTTGGCATCACGACTACTAATTGAATTGTGATAGTCACAAAGGGGAAAGATGGGCCAAAATGCAATTTACACATTCAAGAATTAATGTGATATGGGTGCAATATGCCTAGATGAGATGAACTAAATGAAAATAACTAATAAAAGCTATTGATTATGAATGCAAAACTAAGAAATGCAAAGTGTTTGAAAACACAGTATTATATGCAAACATGAACTAGAAGTGTGAACAAACAAGAACAAAACTTAATGGAACTGAATGAGGTGCGCTAATGTTGGAAGGTTCTAGAATGTTGTAGAGATTAGTTTTGAAGCCCACTGGGACTCATTTGCCACATATGGCGAATTAGTCCTACTTCTGGTAAAATTTTCCATAATAATTTTAGGGATGTTGGGAACATAAAACTTCAGAAAACACTTTTTCCAGCCTGGTAGTGGGACTCATTCGCCACAGATGGTGAATTAGTCCACCTGCAGATTTCTGAAAAGTAAAGAGTCAATTCTGTGGGTCCTGGTCTGCACTTTTCTGCTTGATAGCTTGTTGGTTCTAAATCTGGAAAATCTGACGGGAAAGCACTCTCCAAGCTTCAAATAAGGTTATGTTAACTTTGATAACTTTGATAAATTTACACCTTTTTGACACCTTTCTCCTTGAAAAATCTACCTACAAGACCTACAAACACACATGAAAAGAGGGGAAAAAGGGTTAAGGGTGAGTATAGGGGTTTGCCTTGGTCAAACCCCAATTTGGAAATCAAACCCTTGATAATGTAATGAAATAAAGAAGGAATGATGAGTAAATAACATGCAAATGTCATAAACTCACTAAAACCTTGATGTTGAAGTCTGAAGATATGTTGCTCCAAGATGCTTGAATGCTTGATTGAATGTTAGAATGCTTAAATGCTATGATGAATGGATGAATACTTGAATGAATGAGTGAATGGATGAATGGGATTGAATTAGGGCTTAAAATGAATAGAAAATAATGTATTTATACACAATTATGCCCTAATTTCCCGAAAATACATCATAGACCAACCTTAGGTCTTTAGGAATAAAAACTTGCCAGTAATTTGAATTTATTTTGATTTTTGTGCCAAGAGGGACTCATTCACCCCTAGTGGCAAATGGGTCCCGCTCAAGGCATGTGAATGGGTGTCGGGAATTAAGTTGTCTTAAATGATGTTTTTCAGATTTATATTAAAAAATACACTTAATTAAGGCCTGTAAGTGCATAGAGGAGCCAAATAAAGCATAATAAAGGTGTATTTGGTGATGACAAGTCTAGAATATCAAGCTCGCTATTTCAAATGTTTTGCAACACTTCTTCATTATTTAAAGAGGAGAAGTCCCTCTCTGCTGGGAGCAATGCGTAAGGAAGGGAAATGTAAACTAAAGTTCCTATCTTTTTATGCTTTAGCGGCAGGACACAAGGGTGCACAAACACAATGCGCCGTAGCTAAGCTTTTTCTCTGGTTTTTGCAGATCTCAACTATGACTAATCTAGCTTTTATCTATCCAATACCTTCAAGGTAAACAGAGCATGAGGGTAAAGGAGCGGGAATGGGTTGGTTGGATCACCTGAATTCGCCGTCTCCTGAGAATATGACCGAGGCTCTGAACTCTCGGGTATACACCAAGATAGGGTTGGTACAAGCAAACACTCTATACGGTAAACTAGATCTGAGACCTGCCAAGGAGGAGGGACTCCTATCCGAGGTATGGTCTAGGAAATAGTTCATGAGAAACAACAAATTTATGATGCCTTGGCCATCGAGCTTGCTAAGGAGGAGGGACTCCTATCCGAAGTATAGCTTGGAAGTCAACACATTAAACAACAACAAATGATAACTTTCCAATAACAAATGTCCAAGGAGGAGGGACTCCTATCCGAGGAGGGAAATGAAACAACGAGCTACTAAACACAAGACGTGGACACAACTCAAAAAGATTGACCAAAATGCAAGCGCCTTTTGATATTCTCCTTTAAAGCTTCATCAATGAATTATAAAGGTTGGGAAAGCAAAGGCACGAAATCATGCACAATTACAATCGACCAACGAACTCTCATCCAAGAGTGAACAAATATCCATTTTCAAAGCTGTTGGCAACAATGGCACAACAATTTTGCATAGCAAGTAAAAGTTAAACAAATAATGATCCCAAGGCTCTTATTTATAGAACTCAAAGGAGTGGGAAACCCAAAAATCTCCTTGAGTTAACAATGAGTTCTTGCCAATCAATTAGCAAGATTTATTCCTAAAAAGGGGGAACAAGCAGTTAATTGGAAAACTACTTGGTTGATTTGGAGCAGCTAGAAGGCATGAATCAAATCACATTGCAGAATATTGAAGAATCCAGGTTGCTGTAGGTCGCATCAATTCCCATCACACTATAGAGTGTAGAGCTTGTAATCGCTTGTATCAAGCATTACAATCCTACCACCAGAGAAATCAGAGCAGCAGATGGAAGAATTGTTTGTAGTCTAAAGCCTCAGGATATCGAACGGTGTTTTGATATTCCATCATGTCCTAACAGAAAAGTCATATCAGTGATGAAATGTGAGACTTTTGATGAGGACTAAGATAGTCAGTACCCTATCTGAAGGGTATCTTGGTAGCATGGCGGGGTGGCCAATGTAGCCATACACGCGTATGTAGGAGAACGTAGGGAATTGAATGAACCAATCCACCCAATCTGCCATTGCTTCTCAGGCTGTCTGTGAAATACGCACGTGCATCTCATGGTTAAGCTCACGTACTGTGTGCATAATGAAGTTATCATTCGTTCTCTTGAAGTGTCACTCCGCTTGAGTAAACTCAAGACGTGCGAAATGTTCGTGAACCTTCTGCACACCTAAGGTTCCCACATTGTTCAATAACCTGAATTCACCTTGGAAGGCTATCAAGTATACCAGGTAAGAGCACATGTGGAACCTATGAGCTTCCAGATACCCAGTGATTTGTCGGTGGAGTGTGTCACTAATCAAAGCGTGAGAGTTTGTTACAAGACTTTACAAAACTTTGAAATAAGACTTGGTAAGTGATACAAGGAGGGTATGTAGGTGAATTATAATAATAAGAGTCTAGAAAAGTGTGAAAATGTGTCATAACACTTCACAACACCTTTACAAGACATCATAAAGTCTTGGGTGCTGCCACAATAGTGGTTTACACTTTCTGGGAGATCCTGATTTTTGCTGAAATCACATATTTTTAGAAAATATAATGATTTAAGCCTTGAAAAGTTCCATTTAAAGGATTCCAATTGAAGATTGTTTGATCAAACCACCTTAGATGAAGCCCCCTTGGATAAAACCCCGCTAATTTTAATCCATACCTATAACAAAATCTCCTTTACACCTATCAAAATGATGATAAAAATTGACTTTTGATTTACCTTTTGGGGGATCCAATGAATTAATTTAAAATTTATTTTTGTAAGTATGTAGTCCTTATTATAAGCTTCCAAAAAATTATAATTATAATTAAATTAAATTTGATTATTATATTTATTTTTTATTTCTTGTGAATGTAGGTTTTTCATCGAAAATCAAGCTCTTTGTTCTGCACATGTGGAAAAATAGAAGATTAAAAAAAATAAATTGAAAAATATGAGTGCACCAGATATTGAAGTCCTTGATCCAACAAAAAAAAGGTTGAATTTCAATACATACAAATTTTTTTTGTGTTATACGGTTTGCCTATGTTTGAATTGTAATTGGTTTGACTTGAAAACTTGATTAAGGAAAAAATATTCAATAACACATAATGAAACCAATTGGAAGCACTAGATATTGTAGTTACAAATCTAAATTAAAAAAAAAAAAGAATTTCATCCTTCATGGAAAAAAGTTGTATTATACAAGGAACATCACTCCTTAAAAATGGTGTTTATTGAAAAAAACTAGTTTTCAAAGGAGATGGAAAAGGAAGTGCAATCTGATTCGAAATTTAAAAAAAAAAAAATATTTAGAATCTATAGAAAAAATTTCACAAATCACTAGTTTGCATCATCTTCAAATTCCTCATGGTTTAGCCGCTATAGGTGTCTGAAAGTGAATATTTAGTTAGAAATTAGTTCAGTGTCCAGTTTGGCCAAAAATTGTAAACTAGTATTGTGGGATCACCCTCTTAATGATTCATAAAGATTCAAGACCTAATGTTAATGTGTGGGCCACATTGCAACATTAAATCAAGGAAAAATCAAGCCAAATAAGCACAAGGAGGGACAAAACAAGAAAAAGTAAAAGGGTTACTTTTTTCATGTCCACAATTTCCAACGGTATCTTGTTTGTAAAAAATAATAAACGAGGAAAATGTTATACTTGATTCCATAAAAGTTGCCCAACTTTCCCTATAGGCCAACTTGGGGGCTAAAAATTATGGCTCCTAGTCACATGGATGACTTGTTGTTGGCCATTTTGGGTTAGCAATTGAGCCTTGGTCACTCATGTGATCATAGGGGTGATAGAGCATAGGCGAGGGTTAGGTGAATAACCCACGATCGTTGATGGGACTGCTGCTGGGGCTATTGAAGGCTTATGGGGGCTAGTGGAGTCTATAGATTGTCACTCACATGATCCTATGGTTGGTGGTAGGGTTAAAACATGACGATTTTGCTACTACTTGTGGTGGAAGTGCCTAATTGCATGGTCAACACTCTATGTGTCATGTGCTTACCATGCTTTTAATTTTTTTTTTTGAAAAAAATCGTAAAGGGGTTCGTATAGGCCTTGTGGAAAAAAATTGCCTCATGGACTCTTGAGACCAAAATTGGGAAAATATTATATCAAAATTTGTTTGTTCAGCTTCTTGAGCACAATGGTGAAGTCCCTTTTCACTCCAAAATGCACTAAATTTTTTCTCAACTTCAAAAATCTCCCCAAAAAAGATGAAGATCCTTGATTTTTCTTTTGCAACCCTAGTTGAGAAAAAAACCCTCAAAAAAAGAGAAGGGGTTTGTTGAATCCATGCTCTGATACCATGTTAGATTTATGAAAAACACACATAAAGGAACACTTTCTGTACACGAGAGCTATACAAATAATTATTTGCTATTTATTCAAAAAAAGTACTTACAAAATGAACGAATACAATAAAGGATAGTGCTTTATAAGAGCAAACCCTAATTGATAAAGGGATTAGATCATGACAAGTCTCATCATCCTATGTGATGAGACATAATGATCTAATAATAGCTCAATCTAATAACAATAAAATACTCTTAAGTTTAGCTTAAGTGCATGAAGTGAAATTAGATCCTAATAATCAATCAAATACTAATTAACTATTAGCTAGTGCATGATTACTCATTTTTTACTAGGAATTAGAAAATAATAAAAAATGTTTTTCTAGTCAATCTAACTTGGTCAAAAAAATATGAAATTCAATATTTAAAAAAAAAATTGTAGTTAGTGAAGGATGGAGTGTGATGTTCGAGCCATCTTTCATGCAACTCAAAGATAACATTTTATCCATGAATGTGGTGTAGAAGTTGTCAAAACCAACTTCAGAGCCCAAGAACACCTGCATGTAAAGAGATACCTGTCACAGGGAAGAGAATGGAGAAAAAAGAAAGAGAGGGTTTTGAAACTTTGAAATATGAAAAATGTATTAATCAGAGAGTGAGATAAAATACAATGATCAATCCTTATAAAAGGAGATTGTGCAACCCTAAAGAAACCCTAATAGGTAGACATTTAATAATTAATATAATTATTAAATGTCACAATATGCAAACTAAAGTGAAATCTTAAGAGAGGAATAAAGGTAACTTAATTAACATAAGTTAAAACCTTTACTCTAACACCCCCCTTAAGATGAGCAAGAGTGCAGCTACAAACATGTGCAAGAAAGCAAAGGTAACTACAATGCATGAAAGAAAACAAGGGTCCCAACAACTAGGCCTGATCAGGTACCCGAATACATCCAAATCTCTGTAAATTGGAGAAAGGGAGAAAACCTCATGGGAACAAAACTCCCCTCCAAGAAGAGAAAAGAAAAGAATGAAATGCACTAATGAAAGAAGGATAGGAGGTGGATTACATGATACTCCCCATAGACAACTTCTATCATATAAGTACATATACAATGGTCTCCATAGGAGAGATATAAAGAGACAAGAAGGCCCCCCCACAATGAAGAAACTCTTGCCACAATGGTGGATGCCTGATGTAGAATCCAAAAAGAGATCCTGAAGTGGAAAATAATATTCCTTCCCTTGGGAAGAAATGGATCCAAAGGACGATGTCGAAGAAACCCTGTGAAGAGTGATGAACCAATCTGTCTCAAGATGTGTGCCATGCTAGGATGCTGAAGAATCTCTCTGTCTAAACTGAAACAAATGATGCCAAATCCAAATTGATGTGAAGACTCCTGAAATGTAACCTCTGAATGCATAGATAATGGTGGGCATACAGTGATGACCTGATTGTCAAGGTAGATGAGATGAATGTCCTCAAAGTAATCCTCCAAATTTGCAATATAGGACTCTACAAACAAGGATGATATGCCTGCAAGATATGAATCCCAAGTAGCTATGCCTGAAAGATGTATGATGTCCTGCTACTCTGAATCAATAGGGGCCAAAGATGTGGCGATGTCAAACTAATCAGGAACAACAGGAGATGCTGATGTAGTCTCAATCTCAAGAGTGGGAACATGAATACAAGTCTCTAAACCATCATCACATGCAAGACCTGTGAGATACTCAAGCTCCTCTAGAGTACAGTTATCATAGGGTATGAAATCTGTATCTGCAAGAGGGATGAGACAATCTGCAGTGGGATCCTTTAGGAATGGAGAGATATTAGAATCTCCAAAAATCTCCCAAAGATGGTGCCAAAGTGTGCGAGGACAACGAATGTCAGATAAAGCACACAAAGTGTCAAAATCAACACTACAACCAATAACCCCTACAATATAATCTCAAATAATAACCCAGGCTGATAAAATCCTTGATGTGTCTAGTGTAGGTATGAGATCATACAAATAAGGCAAAATATTAAGCCACCTACAATGTGTAAGTATGCCCTTTGCCCATAACTCATAATTACCCTTATCCAAGTTGATCACAGAAGGATGAATAGAAAAACCCATGACACTCACTAAAATGAAAAAATCAGAGACTAATGACCTCAGTACATATAAAGCAGATCAAAATATGCCATCTCACACAAACAAATCCTTTCCAGGTGCCAAAACGTCCAAGTAATTGACAAAATTGTGAAAACACAAAATACTGAGTAAAATGTACCTGGTGAATATTATAGAAAATAAAATAACAGATCTGAAAAGAGAATAGAACCACCTTTCCAACGCCTATTCGTTTGCGAAAAATGGAGTCCGTACACAAAAGTTACGCCCTCAGGAGTGCAAAAACCAAGATCTGACTTTGATTGAGGAAAACAGAATTAAAACGGAAAAAAATAGGTAACCATACCTACTCCATCTGTCGGCGCCGAAAGCAACTTTCCAACGACTATTCATTTGCAAAAAATGGAGCTAAAACGTCCATTTTACACCCGATTTTGTAAAATAGCTCCAAAATGTCCAACTAGGTCCTTCTGGCCCTTAGGGGCTAAAAAATCAGGGCCCCTGGTCACATGTAGGACTAGGGGCGGGTGGTCTGGCTCTTGGGGCGGACCTATTGGTCACCCATGTGACCGGCGGCTAAACGTATGGGTGGCCGCTAGGGCTCAGTGTAGCCCTCGGTTCTTTATATGATCGAGGCTTTGCCTTCAAAGCCCGCGGGGGCTGGAACAGAGGGCGGTGATAGACAGAGGAGCTGGATCGAGGGGGCCTGGTCCCCAACATGACCATGATCCAGTGAAGGAAAGCCCTCAAGGGCTGGCTGGAGGAGCGGTCACAGGGTGGTGACGCCCGCAGAGGTGGCTGGCGGGCGACTGCTGGGAGGCTCTGCCGGTCTGAGGGGCTAGCGGGTGGCTGCTCGGTGGCCGGCGGGCGGCACCCTACCTTTTACACTAGAGGTGCAGGAAAAAAAAAATATTTTTTTTATTTTTTTAATTGTTTTTATTTTTATTTTTGAAATTTTCACCTCGTTTTTGCGTGCCCTGGGGCAGTACGGCCTTGGCGCAATTTTTTTTTTGCCTTTTCGGTCGACTGTGGCCAAACTGGACATGTTTTATATGAATATAGGGGTTTTTAGGCATTGCGAATCCAACGACGAGGTCCGTTTGGGCCCAAAATGAACCCAAAAAAAGAAGTAAGCCGGATCCACAAAAAAACAACCCAAAAACCTGTGAAAGCCTGATCAAACCCTCGTAACTTCCAAATTCTTCAAAACAAGAACAAGCTGTAGCAGGTCTGATTTGATACCATGTAGAAGTTGTCAAAACCAATTTCAAAGCCCAAGAACACCTGCATGCAAAGAGATACCTGTCACAGGGAAGAAAATGGAGAAAAAAGCAAGAGAGGGTTTTGAAAATCTGAAATATGAAAAATGTATTAATCAGAGAGTGAGATAAAATACAATGATCAATCCTTATAAAAGGAGATTGTGCAACCATAAAGAAACCCTAATAGGTAGACATTTAATAATTAATATAATTATTAAATGTCACAATATGCAAACTAAAGTGAAATCTTAAGAGAGGAATAAAGGTAACTTAATTAACATAATTAAGTTAAAACCTTTACTCTAACATGTGGTGGACATAAATTCTAGTAATGGTTTATATACTTAGAGTAATAGGAGATGTGGTAAGGATTCTATCTTGGAGAGATTGGATAGTTTTTTGGTTTCTAGCTATTGGCTAGGCAACAACTGGGCTACCAACTCTGAGATTTTGGAGTGGAGGGGTTTTGATCATTGACCTAACAAAATGTCAACTTCTTTGGTGGGGGCCACAAAGAATTCCTCCTTTAAGTTTCAATTTATGTGGTTGTAATATCCTTTGTTGTAGGATTGTAATGTCCCCTTCTCATCAGTGATCTGTTCTGACACTCATCAGCCTATTCCGAAAGCTTGTAGGTGTGTGTGAGGTAAAATTAGGGTTTCCAGTTCTGAGGTTCTGTGGTTTTTCTGGGAGTTTACTATTTATAGTAAATTCTAATTTTGGCAGTATGCAGTTTCAATCTTCAAGGTCTTCATTTTCAGTTGGAGCATCTAATGCAAGTCAAGTTGGACTTCTAATGGTTTAATTTTG
This sequence comes from Sequoia sempervirens, assembly GCA_007258455.2. Taxonomy (NCBI): domain Eukaryota; kingdom Viridiplantae; phylum Streptophyta; class Pinopsida; order Cupressales; family Cupressaceae; genus Sequoia; species Sequoia sempervirens. Next base: position 24,188 of record VDFB02347224.1, read on the forward strand.
GAGAATTAAGGCATTAATGTTATAAGTTGCAGTTGACCCCTTGGCCTAGGAGAACAACTTTAAGTTGTGTTTAAAAGAGGGACTTGGAAGGGGGATGCCTTCATGAAGAATTAAATATTTTTTAATTATTGCCTTTTTCCTTGGTAAAAGTGGACGCCACTTTTAAAAGAGATACTTTTAAAATAAAGTGAAATTGAGAAGTTGATTATTTTTTGGAAATTTGAAAAGACTCCTTGTCTTTTGGTGTGCTTTCTCAGGAATTTGAAGAGTTATGTAAGCTTCTATTTAATGAAGGTTTTTGCTCCAACTTTGTATACATTCATGTTATCATATTGTTATGCTGTTGGAATGACATCTGAAACCTTGCTTCAAGGATGCTACCTCCTATCCATTAACCAATTTCATGTTTGAAATACAACACCTAGTTGGACTTTGCTACTTCTCATCTAGACTAGTAGATTTGTGCTCAACAGTTAAAGTTTTGATGAAATTTCTAGATTTTGAAGTTGTTGATGCATCTACAGCTGAAAGTGAATTTTGTTAGCAGCTCTTGGAATTAAATTCATTTGGTTCTAGGTACTTTTGCATTGCAATTGTTTGACAAGGGTGCCCCTTTCCTCCAAGTTTGAGATTTTATTTTGGAGTCTCCAATTTTTAAAGTCAAAATCGCCCCTTCTCAAGGCCGTACCATTTAGCTTGCATTGGGAAGTGTGTCAAAAATTAAAGGATGAGTTTAGTTGCTGCTTCTTCATCCTAGCTTGGTCGCCTACCTTCCATAAGTCCATTGCATTTAGTCTCATTCGATTTGGAGGTGAAATGAGTGAGTTATGAATATTTTATTGATTTCCAGTTTGCTGATAAGAAATTCTAGAACTCAGTTTTTTATATCAGACTCATATATTTTCTATTTTGGGTCATAATTCTATCATTGGAAAAGTAAAGGAACATCAAAGAACGCATTCTCCTCTTCTAGTCTTATTTCTCTATCATTGTAATACATGTTTCCGCAGTCTTTTGAATTGCAAGGTTTTGATTAGTAGTACTAATCCAACCTATGTTATTGCTGCAACTACTTGTTTATTTTCATAATAATTTCCCCTGGACGGTTTATCACTAGTGCGGAGAAAGAACTTGTTATATCATTGTACCCACTTTCAAGTGGTGAATCCCCATAGTTCTGTGGATACCCACTGCAGCGGATGAATTAGATTTTCTATAGCTTCATGGTTGGTTATCCACCTACTAGTTTCAATTTTAAATAATCACTCCATCATATGTTAGCACCTCGCCCTCAGTGGGATCTTGAGTGTACATTCTTGATGTTGAGTAGTTTCTTTTCATGTACTGCTCTTAGTTCTCCGCCATATGACAACACCCTTCCTTCATTTGGATTGAGTGTGCATTCTTGGTGTCGAGTTTCTTTAAGCTTGGTTTTTCAGTTTGATGCTAACACTAATCCAGTTGGCTATTGCTGGTTTATGTTGTGAAATTCTTTCAAAAAAATTGGTTAGCATATTTCAGTGGTATCAGAGCAGAAGACCCTGCCATCCTGTGGTAGTTTCCAGTTGGTTATTTGATGAGTGAAAGAGACACTAGGCCATACACCAGAAGTCAGGCTAGAACTCTGCATCAGTTTCCGTCTGTTCCAGAGGCAGAGACTTTCTCAGGAGTCTTAAGAGATCTTGGAAAATCAGTGGAAGGTTCAAAAAAGTCAGTGGAAGAAGTTGAAATAATGTCAGACAGTGTTAGGAAAGCAAATGAAGAGAGGGACAGAGTTGAGAATAAGTTTGATGGGATGATAGATATGATGTCCCGTCTATTGTCCAAGTTGGATAAGCAAGCAGCTCATAATGTTCTTCAGCCCCAAAATAATCCAACTAGTGAAAGCAGTGGAGTTAATGGAAAATCTAGTAATGGCAGTCCTGAGGTGAATTAAGGAGATAGAATTGTGGGTCAACATGCTACAATTCCTAGTGGGTCATCCTCTAGACCCCTTTTTCCCGTCTTCACAACAATAGAAGAGAAACAACCAGTTGAAGCTGCACCAACCTTTGCTGATGATGCATGTCAAGCTTACATGGAGTATGCTTCTTTACCTCTTGATTTGAGAGATGCTTGGACCTTTGATCAATTCTTGAATCAAAGGAGTTGGAGAAATGGAGGAAGGAATGAGCAACATCCTCCTATGGTGCCTAGAAATGATTTCTACCAAGCTTTGGGAAAAATAACTATGGAACATTTTGATGGTAGTAATAAGTGCACAGCCAGATCATGGGTGCATAAGCTAGATAATTATCTCTCTCTCAGACCCATGCCAGAAGGAGATGCTATAAAGTTTGCTACTTTGCGTTTGGATGGGAAAGCTCACGAATGGTGGACTCATGGTTTGGTCACTCTTGGCCATAACCTCATTCGTACCTATGATGAGTTTACCAACAAGCTGATTGAGAGATTTGATATTAAGGATCCATAATTGAGATTTAGAGAATTGACACAATTGAAACAACAGGGATCTTTAGAAAATTATGTGGCTGATTTTTAGAGGTTGTCAGTAATGGTGCCTAACATTACTAAGAGAAGACTTGTGGTTCTTTTTGCTGAAGGTTTAATGGAGCCTTTGAAGGGTTGGGTCAAAGCCTTTGACCCACCAACGTTAGATGAAGCTATCAAGAAATCTAGGAGCATGGAGTTGGCAGCCCCAAGGCCTAAGCTTCATTCAAAACCATTCATCCATAAGAAAGATAAAAACCATTCTTCAAATCTGCCCAAGAAGTTTCCACCAAGGTTGTCAGAAGAGCTCAAAGAATAGCTTAGAAAAGATGGAGTTTGCTACACTTTTCGTGAGCCTTGGGTTAAGGGTCACCGTTGCTATGGAAGAGGCAAAGCAAAACTAATGGAGGGCTATTATCATTTTGAATCAGAATCTGATTCATCTGATCAACAATACGAATCAGCAGGAAGTGAAGGTGAAGAAGCTCCAGAAGAGAATTCCAATGAGGTGGGAGATGGTAGTGCTTTTGCACAACTATCAAGTTTTCAAAAAAATGAGTCCGATGATTTTTATGTGGTGGGAATTGGAGACACTGATGTTGTACTAGGCATACAATGGCTGCGATCTCTTGGTGATATCATATTGAATTTGAAAACTATGGAGCTTAAATTTTAGTCTAATGGAAGGAAGGTTGTTTTAAGAGGGATGTCAAATGGGGGCCCTCGAGTTGTGTCTTTGAAAAGGATGGAAAGGTTGATCTGTCACGATCATGTTGAATGGGCTACTGAATGTTTGGTTCTACCAGTTGATCCAGTGGAAGAGAAGAGGCAATATCATCCAGATATTCAAGCCTTACTTTCAAAGAAGAGAAGTATTTGGAAGCCTACCTCCTGGAAGACCTCCTGAAAGAGGTTCTGAGCATACCATTGAATTAGAAGAAGGAGCAAAGCCTGTCATGACTACTCCTTACCGTTATCCAAAGAAGCAAAAAGATGAGATTGAAAAAGCCATCAAGGAGCTTTTGGAGAGTGGTTTCATTAGACCAAGCAAGAGTCCTTTTGCTTCTGCAGTGGTGCTGGTCAAAAAGAAAGATGGTACGATGCGTATGTGTATTGACTACCATGCATTGAATCAGAAGACCATCAAGAATAGGTATCCTATCCCTAGGATTGATGAGCTTATTGATGAGATCCATGGAGCTATGTTTTTCTCAAAGATTGATCTTTGTTTAGGTTACCATCAAATCAGAATGAGGGAGACAGACATAGAAAAAATAGCATTCAGATGTCACTTTGGGAATTTTGAATTTCTTGTCATGCCCTTCAGTTTGAAAAACGCTCCAACAACATTTCAATCTTGTATGAACAAGACTTTTAGACAACAGTTGAGGAAGTTTGTGCTCATCTTCTTCGACGACATTCTCATTTTCAGTAAGTCATGGGAAGAGCACCTTAAGCATTTGGAAGAAGTGGTTAGTATTCTGGAGGCAGAATGTTTGTTCGCCAAAGAATCAAAGTGTGAGTTCGGGATGACAGAACTCTTATATCTTGGCCACATTATCAATTCAAAGGGTGTGAAAGTTGATACTGAGAAGATAAGAGCCATTCTTGATTGGCCAACTCTAAAGAATGTTTCTCATTTGAGAGGATTTTTGGGGTTATGTGGCTTCTATAGAAGATTTGTGAAAGGATATTCTCATCAAGCAGCCCCTCTCACAGATCTTACAAAGAAAGGAGATTTTATTTGGACCAAGAAGGCACAAGAAGTTTTTGATAAATTTAAGCAAATCACGAGTACATGTCCTATGTTGGCTCTTCCGAATTTTACAAAATCATTTGAATTACAATGTGATGTTTCAGGTGAGGGTGTGGGAGCTATTCTAATGCAAGATAAACATCCTATTGTCTTCGAGAGCCAGAAGTTGAGAGCAGAAAAAACTTATTCCATTTATGAAAAAGAGATGCTTGCCATCATGCATGCTTTGTCTAAATTCCGTCAATATTTGGTGGGAAGTAAATTTGTTGTTAAGACTGACCACAATAGTCTTAAACATTTTATGCACCAAAAGGATTTAAATGAAAGGCAACAGAAGTGGGTAAGTAAGCTCCAAGCATATGAATTTGACATTGAATATGTCAAAGGGAAAAATATCGTAGTGGTTGATGCTCTTTCAAGAAGGCCTCATTTGCAGTCACTCTGTGAGTTATCAGTAGATTGGAAGGAGTTAATTGCTGCTGATTATGTTAAAAATTAGTTTGCAACCAGCTTGCTAGAAGGTCATTTGGTTGATGAAAGGTATAAGTTGGTTGATGGGATAATATACTATAAAGATAGAATCTTTTTAGTGCATGAATCTAAGCTTAAAAAGAATATTCTACAATCTTTTCATGATGTTCCCCTTGTTGGTCATCAAGGGATTTTGAAGACTTATAAGCAGATTCGTGAAAGATTCACTTGGAAAGGGTTGAAAGAAGAAGTCTTGAACTACATTAGAGAGTGTCCGATTTGTCAAAGAAATAAAAATGAACACTCTTATCTAGCTGGTCTGCTACAACCCTTGCCCATTCCAAATCAGAAATGGGAAATTATTGCAATGGATTTTATCACGGGATTGCCCAAGGTGCAAGGACGAGATTGTATTTTTGTTGTGGTTGATAGACTAACAAAATTTGCTCATTTCTTTGCTGTCACCACTTCATTTACAATAGCTCAAGTGGCTGAGTTGTTTTTAGAGAAGTCTTCCGTTTGCATGGATTGCCTAAAACTATTGTCAGTGATAGGGATAGCAAGTTCCTAAGTGTTTTTTGGCAAGAGATCTTCAGATTGAGTGGGATAGTGCTTACTCCAAGCACTAGTTATCACCCACAAATAGATGGGCAATCAAAAATTGTTAACAAATGGTTAGAAGGCTATCTAAGAAACTATGTTTCAGGACAACAGAGAGCTTGGATTAAATGGCTTCATTTAGGAGAGTATTGTTATAACTCTTCTTATCATATGTCAATTAAGATGTCACCTTTCATCGCTCTTTATGGTTATGAAGCTATTAATTTTGTTGATTTAGTGTTTGGTGATAGTAGAGCTCCATAAGCACAGGATATGCTACAACAGAGCCAAGACATCTTGAAATCTCTCAAGGAAAATCTGCAACAAGCTCAAAATCAGAAGAAGTTATACGCTGATCAGTAGCGTGTTGAGAGGTCTTTTGAAGCTGGGGACATGGTCTACTTGAGGCTTTAGCCCTATAGACAATCTTCTCTTAAGAAAAGTGGTGCAAAAAAGTTGAAGCCACATTTCTATGGTCCTTTCAATGTCACCAAGAGGATTGGTGAAGTTGCTTATGAGTTGGAGCTTCCAGCTGAAAGCAAAGTGCATAACGTCTTTCATGTGTCATGCCTCAAGAAGGCACTTGGACACAACGTTGTGGCTACTTCAAAATTACCTCCATTGGATGAGGAAGGTCAGTTGGTGTTGATTCCAGAAGAAATTCTTGATACTAGAGAGCGTTCTTTGAGGAGGACAATCAAAGAATACTTGGTTAGATGGAGGAATTTTCCTATTGAAGATGCCACATGGGAAGGAGAACAAATTTTGTTGCATCCATCTTTTCAGTTGCTTGAGGATAAGCAATCTCGAGGAGGGCGGACTGTAATGTCCCCTTCTCATCAGTGATCTATTCTGACACTCATCAGCCTATTCCGGAAGCCTGTAGGTGTGTGTGAGGTAAAATTAGGGTTTCCAGTTCTGAGGTTCTGTGGTTTTTCTGGGAGTTTACTATTTATAGTAAATTCTAATTTTGGCAGTATACAGTTTCAATCTTCAAGGTCTTCATTTTCAGTTGGAGCATCTAATGCAAGTCAAGTTGGACTTCTAACGGTTTAATTTTGGAGAATTAAGGCATTAATGTTATAAGTTGCAGTTGACCCCTTGGCCTAAGAGAAAAACTTTAAGTTGTGTTTAAAAGAGGGACTTGGAAGGGGGATGCCTTCATGAAAAATTAAATATTTTTTAATTATTGCCTTTTTCCTTGGTAAAAGTGGATGCCACTTTTAAAAGAGATACTTTTAAAATAAAGTGAAATTCATAATATGCAAAAAGGGACGCCATCTTGAGAAGTTGATTTTTTTTGGAAATTTGAAAAGACTCCTATGTCTTTTGGTGTGCTTTCTCAGGAATTTGAAGAGTTATGTAAGCTTCTATTTAATGAAGGTTTTTGCTCCAGCTTTGTATCCATTCATGTTATCATATTGTTATGCTGTCGAAATGACATCTGAAACCTTGCTTCGAGGATGCTACCTCCTAGCCATTAACCAATTTCGTGTTTGAAATACAACACCTAGTTGGAGTTTGCTGCTTCTCATCCAGATTAGCAGATTTGTGCTCAACAGTTAAAGTTTTGATGAAATTTCTAGATTTTGAAGTTGCTGATGCATCTACAGCTAAAAGTGAATTTTGTTAGTAGCTCTTGGAATTAAATTCATTTGGTTCTAGGTACTTTTGCATTGCAATTTTTTGACAAGGAAGCCCCTTTCCTCCAAGTTTGAGATTTTATTTTGGAGTCTCCAATTTTTAAAGTCAAAATCGCCCCTTCTCAAGGCCGTACCATTTATCTTGCATTGGGAAGTGTGTCAAAAATTAAAGGATGAGTTTAGTTGCTACTTCTTCATCCTAGCTTGGTCGCCTACCTTCCAAAATTCCATTGCATTTAGTCTCATTCGATTTGGAGGTGAAATGAGTGAGTTATGAATATTTTATTGATTTCTAGTTTGCTGATAAGAAATTCCAGAACTCAGGTTTTTATATCAGACTCATATATTTTCTATTTTGGGTCATAATTCTATCATTGGAAAAGTAAAGGAACATCAAAGAACGCATTCTCCTCTTCTAGTTTTATTTCTCTATCATTGTAATACATGTTTCTGCAGTCTTTTGAATTGTAAGGTTTTGATTAGTAGTACTAATCCAACCTATGTTATTGCTGCAACTACTTGTTTATTTTCATAATAATTGCCCCTGGACGGTTTACCGCCAGTGCGAAGAAAGAACTTGTTATATCATTGTACCCACTTTCAAGTGGTGAATCCCCACAGTTCTGTGGATGCCCGCTGTAGCGGATGAATTAGATTTGCTATAGCTTCATGGCTGGTTATCCGCCTACTAGTTCAATTTTAAATAATCAATCCGTCATATGTTAGCACCTCGCCCTCAATGGGATCTTGAGTGCACATTCTTGACGTTGAGTAGTTTCTTTTCATGTACTATTCTTAGTTCTCTTCCATATGACAACACCCTTCCTTCATTGGGATTGAGTGTGCATTCTTGGCGTCGAGTTTCTTTAAGCTTGGTTTTCAGTTTGATGCTAACGCTAATCCAGTTGGCTATTGCTGGTTTATGTTGTGAAATTCTTTCAAAAAAATTGGTTAGCATATTTCAAGGATCTTATTGTTGATTGGTGGAACTTAGAGGTAGGCTATACTATGGCATGACTATGTATACCTTGCAAAAAGATTATAATTTGTGACTTGTATTAACTCAAGAAGTGGAATAGGTAGAGTTTTGGTAATATATAATTTTTGGGTAAGACAACTATTCTGTCCCATTTTGATGCTATCACTCGATAGATTAGGCGCCATGGTCTTATAAACAGATCCCTTAGGGAAGAATCTATCACCTTGAAGGAGCTTGAGGAATAAGAACTACACAAGGAAATGATTCAAAAATAAAAGGATCAGATTGAGTGGCTTCAAGAGGGTGATAAAAACATAACTTTCTTCTTTAACTCTATTAAGGAATGAAGGCATGGGAATACAATCTCTTCTCTTGTGTCTTTCCTAGGAGTCTAGTTAACTTCCTTTTGATATATCTCTAGGGAGGCTTCTCAATATTACTACTTCATTATTCATGGATTATTTGACCCTTGTGATAGATGAATTAAATATTATTTTAGATTGCATCCCATCACTAGTGTTTATGGAAATGAATGAGATGCTTATTAGTTCCTGTGTGTGAAATATTGGATCAAATCAAATGAAAATCAAACACATATTAATAAGACATTAAATCAGGAAAATTGAAAAAAAGAAAATAATATGCAAACCGTTACTGCAGCTTCCCGAAACCGTCTTATCTCTCTCTAACTCCAGCGTTTTGTTTGCTTCCAATAGCTCTCAGATCAACAGATCAAGCTCAACAAAAGGACAACATGAAGAATGAGATATAAATGAAATACACACTATGTAAAATGCAAAAGCTATGCTAAGATGAAAGTATTGTTGTGATGCTGAAAATGATATGATTGCATAAGCTGATTGCAAGTATGTTCGTGCAAATGCATATGAATGCGTAGGTAGGCGTAGGTGTATGCGTGCATAGTGTAACAAAAGCTTGGATTTGCACCATTATTTATAGAGTTTTCGAAAGAATTTGATTGGCTGATTTGATTAACGGCCTAGATTAAGCTTGTTCGAATGGACGATGAGAGATTTTTGAAGGGAAATTTGCATTTTGAAGAGCGAGTTTAGAATTTGGAAGGGTGAGTTTAGAATTTGGAAGGGTGAGTTAGAATAAAATAAAATAAATTTATTTAATTTGGAAGTGAAGACAGAAATGGCAACTCGCATAATTAAATAAATCATATTTAATTATGTTTTAGAAATGAAATTAGAGTGAGGAAAATATTAAATAAAATATTTAATATTTAATTCAATTATGGGATGAAGGGAATATTCTCTTATTTGAATATTTAAATATTCAAACTTTAGAATGATATGATAATTAAAGTAAATAGTCATATTTATTTAATTTAATTAAGAAGAATATTGAAGGTGGTAATTAATTAAATAAAATTATTTATTTAATCAATGTAGAAGAATCGTAAGAATGAACAATATAAATAAATAATTAAATTTATTTATATGTAGATGACTTTAGGGGAGTTAATTAAATAAATTCATATTTAATTAATTATCAAGTTTAATCATGACCATTTTTGGACATATACATTTTGCCCCTCTTTGAAGTGATGTGTAAAACACATTGCTTCAAAGAAAATAAGATTTTGCCCTTGATATGCTTTCGATGTTTCTGCTGATGATGCCCCCTCGGGAGGTAAATCACGGATGAGAGAGAGTGGTTTAGCTAGCGATAAATGATGAAAAAGAAATGGCCCATTTAAAAATAAAGTAAAAAAGGTAGCAAATTTACCCTTGGTTTGACCTTTAAAAGGTAAAAAGTTGAAAAAGACAAGTCATTTGCACTTTTTACTTTGGTGAATACTGTAGCTCTGAGAGTGACTTCGCGACATGGAGATTCCTTATCATCGCCATCGATTCGAGAGATCTCGCCGATACCAGAGGCCAACAGCGTACGGACCACCGGTGAGTCGATCTAACCACCTGTGCTTTTGAATTTTTCGCTTCGGAATTGTAATTTTTCATTTTTCCACAGATTTTAGATTTAAAAATGACGTTTACGCACATTTAGGATAGTTTGAGTGCTTTCAAAATTTTTTTCGGTGCTTAGGGTAAAAACAGAGGTGCATACAAGATAGGTTTGAAATAGCTAGGGTAAAACCAGTTTAGCGCATCGCGTGAAAACTAGAGCACATATAGGATAGGATAGAAAATTTGGGGGTAAAGCGCATAGAGTCCACAGAGTAGCGCATATAACAAAACACGCATTGGGAAAAAATAGTGGCGCTTAGGTTGATTAAAGTAGTGCATATAGGAAAACGGGCATAGGGGATCTGTTTGAGCGCATCCAGTAAAAAGAACGGTGCATATCGCTTTTAGCGCATCCCGTGAAAAGAAAGGCGCATATGGGTTTTAGCGCATAGAGTCCACAGAGTAGCGCATATGGTAAAGATAGGCTGCATTGAATATTTGATGATAGTAATGCGAAAATGATGGTGAATATTGCTTCCTTAGTCAACAGATAGGTAAATTGTCATGTCATCATGCTGATATGGATCGAATGATTGAATGATCTGATTGATTGATTGATAACTTTGCTTCCTAGAGTAGAAAACAAAGAGTAATTGAACTGATAAATTTGTTTCAAAAACAAAGAGTAAATGTTGAGCTGATAACTTTGCTTCCTAGAGTAGAAAACAAAGAGTAAATGTTTGATAAATGATTGATGTGACTTCTGATAAATTTGCTTTCTGCGATAGAAAACAAATAGTAGTTGATAATAGAGTAGATTGATATGACATCCATATAGATAAATTGTGTATTGGTTTTCCTCATAGGATTGATTGTGTGATATGGGTCATTGATATGATGCATTGATATGAGTCATTGATATGGGTCTGATACAGTTCATTGATATGGGTCACTTGATAAAGATCACTGATACGAGTCATTGATATAGTTCACTGATATGGGTCTGATATAGTTCACTGATATGGGTCACTTGATATAGATATGAGTCTAATTGATTTTGATTGATTGAGATTGAATGATTGGTATGATTTTGATTGCATATCCTTGTGATGAAAATAGGAGGTTTTCAAAAACCTCCAGATTAGAGAGCGGCACTTGGCAGGGTGAGATAGGATTCCTGAGTTGACACCTGTTGAGATAGCTTTGATAAAAACCTATGGTTTGAGATCCTTATTGGCTATGCCGCCGATTCAGGTCAACAGAGGATTGTTGACGACACTGGCAGAGTGATGGCATTTGGAGCACAACACCTTTCATATGCCGACGGGTGAGGTGACGGTGACTCCTGAGGATGTATACAGGATATTAGGTATCCGAGTGGTTGGTGCCCTTGTGTATTATGATCACAAGGAGCTCGGGAGTACAGATGCTTTGAAGAGGGTATACGAAGATGCACAGATAGCTGGATACTAGGTACCATGGGTTGACTTTCGAGGATATCCAACTTTGCCTGTAGTTTTGGGTGCATTAATTAGAGGTCTCATTTGTCCGGATCACCAAGCAAAGGGATTATTAGTGGGATGGGGCAGGATTTTGGAGCAGATGTTGCTACAACTGCAGAGATATGCATGGGGGAGTTGCATGCTAGCACATCTATATCATGATTTACATCAGGTGGTGTACAAGGGTTCTTCTAGTTTGTCATGTTGTGTGACCTTGTTGTAGATTTGGGTGTGGGAGCATCTTGCTGTTATGAGACCGGTGTGCCCCAGAGTTAGGCCACCAGGTAGGCCTTATATCTATATGTATGCTATGTTCCTTACCCAGCCCAAGCTGGGCAAGGTGGATTACTGGAGATGACTGCTAGATGATATAGATACAGTGGTGTGGCAACCATATTTGGATTGCGAGCCATGAGATACAGATGATACAAAGATGCCATATGTATGCATTCCTCGGTTTCTGATAGGGAGGACTCCTTTCATTCTTGAGAGGTTTTTGACGTTACGAGTGCAGAGGCAGTTTGGCTTCATGCAAGGGATGCCACAGGGGGTTGCACACTATGCCTGGAGCAGAGATGAGGCCGGATGGGGGCCATGTATTTCTTATTAGACAACATATACTGAGTTCATGTCATTAGCACCCGAGGCATGGGTGGACAGGCGAGATATTGTGGATGCTGATATGTTTGATGAGTATTCGACATATTTTCACATGCATCCGTTTCCACGGTTTACTAGTCTTGATGAGCCAACACCTATTCTAGTAGCACCACAGCCAGGGGCAGTGAGATAGGAGGATGTGGTCGGCGGCGAGCAGGGAGCAGTTGGAGGAGAGGAGGTGGAGAGCGGAGATGAGGAGGAGAGTTTCGATGAGGATGACGGGGATGATGGTGGGGAGGAGGGACAGGTGCTAGGGAGGTTGAGGCTGGATATTCTGAGGGGTGTCTAGATCATGCGGTGATCGAGGACAAGGATTGGGAGACGGACAGTGATCTAGATGGGATTCTCATCCCAATAGGGGCAGATAGCCACACTTCAGGCTCAGGTGTAGACATTACAGGGACAACAGGGACAGTTACAGAGTTAGCTGGGGTAGGCACAGACATTTATTGTACAACTACAGGCACAACTGGCACAGGCTCAGGCACAGGCACAGGTACAAACACCTGCCCCAGACCCACAGTTAGCCCAGGTGATCAAAAAGAGATGCATTTAGATGGAGGGAAGAAGAGGCTAAGGGCGTTGCTCAGAGGCTAATGGGCACCGTAGAGAGTGCGTCATTGCAGGATGCCATTGCAGAGGGCTTGAAGATGGTGAGGGAGGATGAGTATTACAGAGTTAGATACGAGGAGCTGTGTCCTCCGAATCGCAGAGAGCCATACCCGCGCTCCCATAGCAGGACCAGGAGTAGATCACAGACACATACACAGAGTAGGGGAGTGACTAGACCTCGGCGAGACCCAGACACAGGCACCAGTGGCAGACCACCTCCTTCCAGACCAGCTCCATCAGGGGCATTGACCAGTTAGTAGATACAGTGCACATATGTGTACTGTTTTTGGAGCATGTATACTGATTTTTGATCATATCTGATGTATTTCGCTTTGGAAATTTTAGTTTCATTGGACATTTGGACATTTGTATCATTTTTGATAAATGATGATATGTAGCGGCAATGATTTTGGATGATGTTGTGCATTTATGATGTGATGATGTGATATGCATTTATTTCTATGTGTTATGGATTTTTGGTATGCATTTAAATGATCTGATGACTAACATGATATGTAGGATGATTTGATGATAATGTTTGTATTATGATGATGATGATTGATGATGCGTACTAATGATGTCATGTAGGTGGATGACTTATGATGTGTATATGGAAATGTATGTATGGAATGTTTATTTTTTGGATTTTTCAATGTAGGTAAAAGATGATAATATGATGAAAATGAAATGTTGTGTTCATGATATGCATTATGAATTTTGTATGAAGATATGATGTAAAATGATATGAATACTAATATGAAATTGAGATGAGAAAATAGTGATGAGATGTGGGTGCTGCCACAATAATGGGTTACACTTTTTGGGACATCCTGATTTTTGCCTGAAATAACATATTTTTAGAAAATACAATGATTTATGACTTTAAAGGTTCCATTTAAATTATTTTAATTAAAGATGGATTGATCAAACCCCCTTAGATCAAACCCCCTTGGATAGAACCTTGTTAGATTTAAACCATACCTATAATCGAGTCTCCTCTACACGTATCAAAATGCTGATAAAAAACCACTTTTGATTTACCTTTTGAGTGATCAAATGAATTCATTTAAAATTTATGCTCTATAAGCCTATAGCCCTTATTATAAGCTTCCTAAAAAGTATAATTTTAAATATGTTTAATTTGATTATTATATTTATTTCTTATTTCTTGTGAATGTAGGATTTTCAATGAACATCAAGTTCTTTATTTCAGACATACAAAAAAATAGAAAAATAGAGAAAAAAAATTCTAAAAAATACATGTTCCATAGGTATTGATGTCCTTATTCCAACAAAAAATGAATAAGTTAATTCAAATGAATTCAAAAAAAGTTATGCATGTCGAAGTACACCTCTGTCCAAATTATAATTACGCTGACTTAGAAAATTAATTAAAAAAAAAAATGTAACAAAAAATTATGAAAAAATATCCATCCCCTAGATATTGGTGTGAAAAAATTGTATTTTAAAAATCATAATTGTATCCTATCTATTAAAAAAGTTATGTGTGCCGAAGTGAACATCACTTTTTAAAAATGCTTATTAGTAGAAAAAATAAGTTATTAAAAATTACATAAAATGATTCACAATTTATTTTTTAATTTTTTTAAAAAAATATAATTAGAATCTACACAAAATATCTAACAAATAACTAGTTTGATTCATCTTCAAAACTTTAATGGTTTAGCTGCTATAGGTGTAAGAAAGTGAATGTCTGGTGAAAAATCCTAATTTTAATGTCAAGTTTGGCCAAAAATTGTAACCCATTATTGTGGGATCACCCATGTATGATAAAATGATATGTGATGAAATATAATGGTTTGTAATAAGAATGACTAGGTAAATGAATAATAATGGATCCGTAATGACAATGAAATGATAATGATATGATATGATAGTTAATGACATGAAATGATAATCAATGATAAGAGAATGAAATGATAAACGATGAAATGGGGTGATATGAGATGTTAATGAAAGTAAAGAGAATGATAATTGTAATGTCTGAAAATGAAACACGCTTTTTGCACAATAGACAACAAAGAAGATTAGATCGTTAGAAGCACACATGCATACAAATACTAAATCTAGAATGCAAATTCATACGTTAAGCAACAAAGAACATGGGAAAGTCAAAACGTAAACAAAACTAGAACAATCTCACCAATTTTCAAACGTATTTCCATGAATCATCTCGATTGCCCTTCTCCATTTTGCTTGTGTAGTATAATTGCCCTCAGATTTTCAAGTTCGTGCAAGTATAGCCTATTGATAAAGATTAGCAAAATATCGAAGATTCAAGACAAAGTGCTCTCAAAAGTCATAAGATTTCGTGAGAGAGATTGGAATGAAGAATGACAAATCAATTTATAGAAAATTGATTATTCGAATGACATGTCAAGATTGAAAGATCAACGGACGGTTGAGATTGACAGATTAGACATACATTCAGATAACTGATAGAAGTGACATGAGTGATTCGAATTAGAAATAGAATTAAAGATTAAATAGATGGTTTAATCTTCAGTTCGGCATTCGAAAACATAAGAAATATCTTTGCATGACAAAGATAAAGATTGATTAAAGCAACTCTCTGTTCGAACGCACGCACAACATTTAATTAATTAAATAATAATATTTAATTAATATGCATGTGCACGCAAATGAGTTAGAAGTGGACGATTGCATGATTTGAAGAAGAGATTACTCGAGACAGCCACTCAAACATTAAATCAATAGTTGACTGAATGATTAAAATAGATGTCGAGTTAAGTAAAAGTGAATACTTAGATAACTCACATAATTATCTAAAATATAGAGGAATGTGTTAAAATACAATTAATGAATTAAATAATTCATTTAATTCAAGAGACTCAATATTCGAAGGATAATTAAATAAATAAGATTTATTTAATTAAGTGGCGAAGGAGATTTTAAATGAATAATTAAATAAATAAATGAATTTATTTAATTATAGTTGAAATATGATAAAGAATAAATTAAATAAGGATTTATTTAATTTGACAAGACAAATAAGGTTAATTAGTAACATAATTAAATAAGAAGCGTTTATTTAATTAATTAGAAGAAATAAAGACAATGTTATTTAATTAAATAATTAAGATTATTTAATTAATAGAAGAAATAAAAGAAGATGAATTAATTAAATAATTACAATTATTTAATTAATAAAAGAATTAATGTTAAGATGAATAATTAAATAATTGACATTATTTAATCATGACCCTGAAGAATACGAAATATGACAAATATGGAAGTCGCAGGCTTAAACCAGATTTCGGTGTCTACATTTGCCCCTCTTTGATACAATGTCGTTTCGGCTTTGTGTCAAAGAAAGTCGATGAAAATATGCCCCAGTCATGCTCCAGATTAGAATAGGTGAAGGTATGCCCCCTCGGGGAAAATGACAAATTTCTGACATGTTCAGAAAAATTTGGAAATGCGCCCGATTAGTCCAGTAAATAGGCAGAAATGCAATGCAGTTGATGGAATGGGGTTCGGAAACGGGAGGGACGGGTATGGGATGATAGAAAATGGAAGATTACATGGCCAGTAGGAAGAAAATGCCACCTAAGCCCTAGGTATATATTTGAATTGGGGTGAAAAACTATTCATTTGCACCCACCCAGCTTAGAGATTTGAAAAGTTTGCTCTGACTTTCAGCGAGGATGTCTCTAGTTCCAGCCACCCATCATCGTGCATATAGGATCAGGACGTTCCAGAGACCAGCCGGCGCGGACCCCCCGGTATGGACCTAAAACTTACCTTTTGAAATTTTTTAAATTGAGCGTATTTTAAGGTATTTATTGCATTTTTCATTATGCGTCGCTTTTCATTTTGCACCGCATGTGTATGCGCGAACGACGCATCTGTTTGCGAAAAGCCACATTTGCATTTTAACGCCAAGCGATTTAGACTAGGTTTAGAAAATAACCGCATGTGTTTCTTTTGCTACGCATTTGATAATTTTGATACGCATTTGAAATTTAACTATGCATGTGCATTTTAATCTACACATTTGCTTATTTAGAAACGCATTTGAGATTATGCAACGCAAATGTTAATTTTAGTACGCATTTGAGAATAATTAACCGCATTTGATTAATAATGACGCACTTGTAATTTGAGAACCGCATTTGTAAAAAGCGACGCATGTGTTAAAAAAGTGACGCATTTGCAAAATAACGACGCATTTGCATTTTATGTTAAAACATTCATTTTTCACTAGGGTAGATGATTCAGGCTGACATGAGGGATGTTGTTGCAGGTTGTTCTTGACCCTATCTACACATGTGAGTCGAGACCCACGACGTTTCGATTTAGAGACAGCTTACGGCCGGCCGAGCGACGAACTTTATGGCATTTGGGTTTGTTGCACGTGACCGATATGCCTCAGATTAGGGCAAATCGGGGTTTACTGACAGCACTTTACGAGCAATGGCACTCGGAGACGTCTTCCTTCCACCTTCCGACTGGAGAGGCCACGGTGACTTTGGAGGATGTGTATAGGATTTTGAGACTACCGATTAGAGGGACACGGGTAGTGTATGATACACAGAGAGGGATAGCGGAGATGTGTAGATATTACCCCCATGCTGATGTTAGACAGCTAGGGGTTGATGACTATGAGATTAGATGGCAGGTATTGGCCCAGAGATATAGACAGTTAGACTGTCTAGTAGCGACACTGATAGGTGGTATTGTACTGCCTGATCGCCGAGGTCATGGATTCCCTGTGGGATGGGTTGAGATGCTAGTGGGCATGCTAGAGCACCGAGTTGTATATGCTTGGGGTTCGTGTGTGCTGGGGATGCTATACTTCCACTTTCATGACATTGCCTATAAAGAGGCACAGTCGATGAGCTGCGGCACCACGCTCCTGATGGTATGGGCGTGGGAGCATATTGCTATTTATAGACCACCTGTGACAGTAGATCTAGCTCGTGGAGTGCCATACACCTTTCGGTATGCGGGAGCCACCACACAGCACCACATTGGAGACACGGGCTATTATAGACACGCTATAGACCTGATGCAGGAGTTTACATGGAGACCGTACCTGGGCTGCAAGGTGTGGGCAGATGAGGGTGAGCATTTGCCATTTTGTCGACAGACACAGTATTTGGTGGGACAGACAGTGTCCCATATGCACATCATAGAGTGATAGTTGCCGGACCGGGTCTTGAGACAGTATGGAGAGGTACAGGATGTACCTCGAGGGAGAGCAGAGTTTGTTCAGTCTTCACGAGAGGTCCTATTATGGGGGCCAGAGATTCCATTCGCCACTGCAGAGGCGGATATTGATGGTTTACAGGCACAGCCATGGGGATGGAGGGACGAACCCGTAGATGCAAGGACGACTCCAACTTATGATCAGTGGTGGGCATTACATAGGCCAACTCCTTTGACAGATCTAGGGCAGCCAGCACCAGTAGAGCGGCGGGTTAGAGGTCCCAGAGGTAGACGAGGCAGAGGAGGTGGTCGAGGAGGCAGAGGAGGCCGAGGTGATGGTGGGGATGATGGCAGAGGTGGCCGACGTGGAGGCAGGAGAGGGAGGCGTGGTCGACGGGGACGAGGAGCAGCCTTGTCACCGATCCGAGAGGAGAGAGGAGAGGAGGATGTGGCCATGCTAGATGTGGCCAAAGGTGGTGAGGAGGAGCAGCTGGCAGAGGTAGGTGCCGAGGAGGCAGTTGCAGAGGAGGCCGTTGGAGAGGAGGTAGTGGGAGAGGAGGTAGAGGTTGATGCCCTTGGATTGCTAGGTGCCTACCAGGAGGATGATGAGGAGGAGGATGATCATGAGAGAGAGATCAGGGATCAGATCCTGGAGGAGATGGACGAGGAGGAGGATGGGCGAGATAGGGTCCGTCAGGATGAGATAGAGGCAGAGGTGCCCGACACTGATATATTACGAGCCCAGGTTGCCTCCTTGGAGGAGTAGATGAGAGTGTTGATGGCAGAGAGAGATGCCTACAGAGTGGAGAGAGACTGAGCCTTGATAGAGAGAGATCAGGTAGTAGCCCGGCGGCAGGAGACTGAGCAGAGATTCACAGAGCTTAGGTCATTATGTACAGGACCATCAGCAGCATTTTCCAGAGAGTTGGTCAGAGCCGGCGAGAGGGAGAGATACTACCGAGACTTGTATGAGGCAGAGGTTCCCCTAGAGAGACGGGCTCCCAGTTTTTCAGCGGCACAGAGTAGTAGGTCCCAGACCAGGACCCACACACGGACAGTGAGCACAGAGGGAGTGGATCAGCCATGTAGAGCAGGGCCCTATGACAGACCTCCCACAGCTCTGAGATCAGCCGGTTCTCAGCATTAGTCTCCCACACACTCCCGACATGATGGCAGTGGCAGTTCAGGATAGAGATACAGTTTTGAGGTCCATTTGGGACAGTGTATTTTGATCTGATAGCCTGCGGGCTTCCATGTATTTATGATACATTATGACATTGTGATGTGACACATATGAGCGATGTATATATATGATTTTGGCAGTGATTCTTATGATATGCATTGTCTATTTATGGATTATGCAGTTATTTATTGATACATGTGATGTTCATATGATATGCCTATGTGATGGATGGTTGTATGTACTTTATGTTGTTTATGCAACTAATGCGATAATGTTGATTCTATGTGACATATGATTCTATATGATTATGAGATGCAATGTGATGTTATATGTATAATGACATGTGATGTTATACAAATGTAATGTGATGCATGTATTTATAGTTTTTTGCTTATGATATGCAGTGTTAAATAATGATTATTGTCTATTATGCCATGATGATCTAAATGTGAAATATGCCTATATATATGTATGTTTCTAACATGTATGTTGATGCAGGATGATGTATACCATTTTTGTGTCACAGGACTTCGTCATAATGCAAGAAAGAAGAACTTGTTAGTGCGAAAAGAAAGATCGACAAAGAAGGAGAAGACGGAAGATAGATGTTAGTGTTAGGAATCTTCGATATTTTACCATATCACAAAAGGTATTGCACTTTATCATCATTGGGCGGGACTAATACAAATGGAGACAAACACCAGGATATGACATGAATCAAAGTGTGCAAGGTCATCCACTTGCTAAATAACAGATAGTCGCAGACAAGGATTGTCACTAACTCATACTAAAGGCACAAGTTGCCCCAGTCTTTTGTCAGGACAAACCACATACAGCAAACGAAAGAAAAGATGGGTCATGATACGTCATTGCTCCTCTAAATCCTTCATGGGACATCCTTGAGGAAACTAGTAACATGACTCAACATCAAATTGAAAAGACAGTCAACAGATAGCAGTCAAAGAAAATAGAATTCCGATACATCGTTGCTTCTCTAAATCCTTCATGGGACATCCTTGAGAAAGCTAGTAACATGAATCCCAGTCATCAATTCAAGATAAATGATAAGATAAATAAGCCATAAAGTCAATAAGCCAATGAAAATATTTTCCAAAACATGATTTGTTTGTTTGATTTGTTTGATAGATAGAAGGATTGATTGGTAGAGCCTGTTGTCAGGAGATACACATACCGGATAAGACTTTGAGTCTGGTTTCGATGTTATGACTATCTGTATAAGGCATGACAAAGCCTGGTTTCAGAAAGACATGTATCGTATAAGACGTTGAGTCAGATGCCGTTGATGTGATAACCTGTGTAAGGCTACGTTTGATTGTTTTGACCTTGTCGATTACGCAGGAAGGACGCATCCTGAATAAGACATAGGTTGATTGTTTTGATAACGCCTATTTCCAAGAAGGACACATCCTGTAGCAGACGGTTGGTTGATCTTTCTGAATTGTTTTGTTTGGCAAGTTGTTTGATATGACTCAGAGACATTGCTGACTTGTTCACCAGAGTAATGCATGACTTGATATGACGGTTGAAAATTGGATCAGGTGATGACAAACCCTAAAGGATCGACCTAGCGGCCTCGCCAGGCTCATCGGTGATGGCCTTTGCCTACGCTTGTACACGTTAGAGACTCCTCAGAGTTCGAATTTGATCGCTGACCGACAAGATCGACTACAAATAGAAGACGGTGTGAAAGTGAATGTGATTTAACCCTAATGGATCTGACCTAGTGCGCCTCTGGGCTCATCGCGGTGATGGCCTTGCTCACGCTTGTATTACCACTGCAGACCAGAGTTCATTAATTACCAATGACCTTGTTATACAGACATATGGATTGACACATGGCTTTATACAGAAAAACCTAAATGGACTTACCCAATGCCTCAGGGGCACATCGGCGGATGGCCTTGCCTACGTCCAGTCGCAGAGGCAACGTAGTTCGACAAATGACAAATACTGACAAGTGCGACTGACTCTGACTCTATTTTTGTATTTTTGAAATGTTTTGATTTTTTTTTTGTGTTTTCTCAGGTCATTTTGCGATTTTCATGGATTTTCCATGATGTTTCATCTTCCACATAGCCAATGTAAGAATCAATATGACGCACGTCAAGTATTTTCCCCCAGTCGAGTATAAGACCAATTGATTATGAATAGAGTGAGATGGGGGATATGAAATGCTCTCGATGTCAATCGTTCCAAGCTATGGAAAAGACTACCACTTATTAGGAATGATATATACAAGTGATGGACACAAAAGGTAAGGGATATGTACATGGATGTGGGCTATATATACGGATGTGGGCTATATACACGGTAGAGACGATGTTCAGGGAAGTGGTGTATGTACAAGATAGATTAGAATAATAGTAGACAAAGGAGCAGGGTTGAGTACACATGGCACCTGTTTGCCAGGTTTTCACCATGGTACCTATCCAAAGCGCCACCGAAGTAGTTTTCACCATTGGACGATTGATTTGTCTTTACTATTTTCCATATTAACTAATTTTTTTGGTGTTATCAAGATGCCTGTTTGCTAGGTTTTCACCTTGATAACGATTTTTTTGATTTTCTGAGTTTTTTTGTATTTTTGCTAAATAAGACAAAGGCTCCCAGAAGCTATGCGTAGAACTTCTTCAGATGCATACTATTGATTGGTGAGGACAATGGTTCGCCTTTAGGAGCAGAGAGTTGGTACGCTCCTAATCCAAAAGCTTCTATAACAACATAAGGTCCCAACCAATTAGGTTCAAACTTTCCTGGTTTGTCTCTTTCTGCTTGATTCTTTGGGTTCTCCATTAAAACCAAGTCACCAATGTCAAAATTTATCTTTAAAACCC